>PITA01003713.1:0-134649 GCA_004023965.1 Spilogale gracilis
CTTTTTTTTTTTTTAAGATTTTATTTATTTATTTGACAGAAACACAGCAAGAGAGGGAACACAAGCAGAGGGACTGAGAGAGGGAGAAGCAGGCATCCCACTGAGCAGGGAGCCCAATGTGGGACTCGATCCCAGGTCTCCAGGATCATGACCTGAGCCGAAAGCAGTTGCTTAACCAACTGAGCCACCCAGGCGCCCCACAGGTTGATGGATTCTTCAGCATTAAGCATAAAGAAAACCCAGAGAAACTCAGCACTGTATCATTCCTTGTACCCTAGGGTCTGTCTGCTGTCTGCTTTTCAGAGTCTTATGTTTTATGTATAATGTCCAGAGTTTGTAGTTGTAGTTAGTGAAAATAGGGAATAATTACTCCTATTCCATCTTTCTAGAAGAAGAAGTTACCAAACTTTCATTTTTAAACTATTTAAATAGTAGAACCAAATATATAACCATTATTGAGGAAAATGTCATACACTTTGTACATTATGTGATGTTTGCATAATATTGTTTCACAAGGACTGCTGGAAAATAAGATCTTTACTTAAACTGAAATTCATTGTTCACATTATTAATGAAATCTTTTTCCTTCTAGGAGATAATGCAAAAGGTGTCCCAAGGCTCCTGACCAGTGAACAAAGATTTGAGAAAGACAACCAAGCTCATGTTTTCTCCTGATCAAGAAAATCATCCATCCAAAGCACCAGTAAAATATGGTGAACTCATTGTCTTAGGGTAAGTTTTCTCCATCTGATGACACATAAAATTGAATACTACATAGTAACTTTGACATCTAGGTTGAAATTACTTCTTAGATTGTATATCTTATTTCCAAAAATTGTTTAAAGCTACAGGATAATTACCTTAAAATAATACTGATAATGTTAAATCAGGAAACTCTTTTAATCCTCATTTTTATGCCCTCTCTTATAAGTGCTCTCATATGCATAAACTTTGCCTCACTCATACCCCCAGAAATAACAAAAGCTTCTTAAAGATGAAAAATGTAAAGCCTAAATGTCTAAAGTCATATAATTATTCCATTTGTCTTCCCTGTCCCATCTTTTAGAAAAATTTGCCTCAGCTGACTTTACCAAAATCCCTTCCCCGTTTAATCATTTCATGTAGATTAGTAGTTATTTGTTCTTTGTCCTTCTGAGATAGTTGTTGCTTTGTACGTATGGTTCTCTTCTTCTTGTGATAGAGTTGTACAGGCTAAAGGTAGAATGAATCTGAAGCCCAGAATCTCACTACTTGTTTGCTTCTAAGTGTTCTCATGCATACACGTTACACAGACACAATCTAAAGAATGAGGAACAGATGATTCCATATTTCAGTTTATTCAGTCTAATTTTGCATTAACTATCAAAACTGAGACACAATATTAGTCTATTAGTTAGAGATTTCAGAAACTAGAACTTGCAAATTTTACTTTCCCCCTGATGTTTCTTTTCTTCTGTCTAAAGAACAGCTCTAGGAACAATTATATGTCTTTAAATATTTGAAACAATATGTTGTAGAGTCAGGTTGGTACAAGTTCTTAGTGAGAATGTGTCCCTTGTTTTAGTGGAGAGAGTAAGAGAAAGTCGGAAGACAATATGCAGTTAATGAGCTTGTTTAGAAGTCAGGAATGCTAGATTCCAGTGCCTTTTTCACCGTTGCTAGTTATATGACTTTGGGCAAGTCACTTCACCATTCTGGGTCTTGGTTTCCTCTTTGGTAAAATGACAGATAAGATGATCTAAGACCCTTTGAGACCTAAAAATCTTTTTTCTCAAAAACAAAAGATTTGAAACTTATATAGTAACTACAGTGTTACAACTTCAGATCACATAGATTTAATATATTAATGACAAACTGCTTTTAATTACCAAAAGTTATTCACAGTTAAATTCTTCTACCAGGAAATCTGAGTCGTTTGAAGGCTAGAATTTAAAATATAGTATTTGGTTTAAACTGCCTTTCTTAGCCCAGCAATTTCTCAGTTAATCCTTGGCAGTAGTGGTTGTCTCTGTATCTGGCACTTGGTATCTTAAAATACAAATACTTCTTTCCAGCCCTCAGGAGAAATAAAGCTGGATAAGGTTGTGAGTTTGGTGTTGTCGCTACTCTAGAATAGAGTTTTGAGCTACAGAAGCACAATGTTTGGGAATAGAGAGTATATCCCCAGAAGAGAAACAAGTCATGTAACTAGGCAGACAGAACAGTCAGAATCCACAGTGAGGCTGGTGGCAACACACAGCCTTAGATTTAGTGTGTTAACTAAGTAAGGGGTATGACTCTGAACTCTTAGCAAGGCTAGAAAGATCAGCAAGGACTTTTATTTCTCCAACAGAAATCACTGTTTTATTTTTTATTTTATTTTATTTTATTTTTAAAGATTTTATTTATTTGACAGAGAGAAACACAACCAGAGAGGGAACACAAGCAAGGGGAGTGAGAGAGGGAGAAGCAGGCTTCCCGCCAGGCAGGAAGCCCAATGTGAGACTTGATCCCGGGTCTCCAGGATCGTGACCTGAGCCGAAGGCAGTCGCTTAACCAGCTGAGCCACCCAGGCGCCCCACTGTTTTATTTTTTGTAAAGAATCTTTTGTAAAGATTTGTAAAAGTTTTTTTGTAAAGAATCAGTATAATTTCTATATATGGCAGTGTGAGTAAAGCCTCTTCTCTCCCTTTCAGTCACTAATGTAGGCCGTTTTACAATCACATTCTCCTCCAACCTCAAAACTGTCCCTGGTCCCTGCCTCATTTTCCCTCAGATTGACCAAGTATGTATAAAAGACCAGGAAACAAACCAAAGGTTTTGCCAGGGGGCAGGGGACAGTGAATGAGGTGAGATTATTATTAAGCCATTGCTCTTGCCAAAATGAAACAATAAAGAATTTTAAAAAGCATGACACAAACACCTGGTTTCAAATTCTAGTTTTTCCATCATCACTTGTGTGACCTTCAGAAAATGACTTAATTTCTCTGAGCCTCTAAGGAATTTTATTCTCCTAGGAATAACTCTCTAGAGTTTTTATAAGGATAGATTAAATGAGGTGCTATATGGTAATACATGGTAAACACCCAAGTGTTTTCTTGTGAACTTCTTTCCTATCCAATCCTCACTTACTTGCTTATTTTCAGGACACGTATATGGTATCATGGAGAAATGCTTATAAGATCTGAACGACAAAAATATGTTTCATCACTATGTAGCAGGCATCTTAGTTGGATAGGTTTTGTCAATATAATGTGAATGTCTATGTGCACATTCAAGTCCTAAGACTTATCAGACTTATCAAATGAGTCTAAAAATTTCTTATTTCAAAAGTTAAGCTATTTAAAGTATTTAGTTGACAAAAGAGATTCTGTTTTAGACTATTCATACTGTACTTTTAAAGGTTGTATTAACACATGCAAACATCCACCTTTAAAAAACATAGAATGAGTCATAAGGAATCAGATATGCCATTAATCAGCTCTTGATTATCTTGAATAAAAGAGGGAAGAAAAGTACAGATAATTTAATGCTATTTATAATTCAAAAAATACTTCTTTGTGACTTGGAAAATAACCAGAATTTCATTTTGTTTCATACTTAGACAGCAGGTCTAGAGATCAGCAATTACTGAAAAGAATTTGAGATACTTACAGTGTGCTAACAGATGATTAATTGGAGATTGATCCATATTATAAGTCAAAGTAAAGCATTTGTTTCAGAATCATATGGTTCTTACAAGAGATCACCTAAACTTTTCTTTCCCCCTCCAGGTATAATGGATCTCTCCCAAATGGCGATAGAGGAAGAAGGAAAAGTAGATTTGCTTTGTTTAAAAGACCTAAGGCAAATGGGGTGAAGCCCAGCACTGTGCATATTGCTTGTACTCCTCAGGCTGCAAAGGTAAAAGGCAAACAAACCCAAATCAAACTACATAAGTTAACTTGAGAAATTGAAAAACCTGTACATGTTGTTTATGTTCTCTAATGTTCCCTTCACATTCTGTACCAGAATTGTTTCTCTGGGGGCAGACACTTTGGAGACATTATTTGAAGGGCTGCCATATTGGAAGGGCATAGACTTTTTTTTTTTTTTTTTTTTAAATGACAAACCAGGATCAGTGGGTGGAAATTAGGTGGAATCACTGCCTTTTCAATAAGAAATTTTTTAAAAAGGTAGGCTGGGACCACAGCTTTATCTAGTATTGCAGTATGTAAAAAGAATACTCAGGTACTACAAGCATTGTGTGTATGAGGTGATTTTTTAAAAATAAGGATTTAATTCTGTGGTTCTTACAAGAGATCCTTATCAAAGATATTGTGTATGCTCTTATTTTTTGTTAGCTTGTTTTATGGCCCTCAAAGCTTAACATATAGTGCCTTACACAAAATGGACCTCGGTTAACTATTAAATTGAATCAAAACTATAAAAGCAAATACCCAATTGTATCTACAGTATAAGTTCTTAGTATCCCAGTATATTTAATGCTTTTAGCTCCTTTTTCTTGTCCTACCAGAATCTCTAGAACCTGAGCCATCATTTTGGGACATGTAGGCTTTTCCTGGAGTGATAGACAAATTTAGGGGGAATTTTAAATTTTTACATTTCTGTGAATTCCTCTACCTCCAGTTTTGTAACACAGAGTTTGTATTTGATATTGTTGAGTGAATAAAAATTACAAAGAGTCTCTCAGCTTCTGGAAGTCTTGTATCTTTAGCTAGGCAGCCCCAGGATGTTCATTAAAATTATACCATCCAAGGTATATATTTATAAGTTAAATAAACAAGATACAGAGAAATTGGCATATGGGGACTTGTTTTAGGTCATAGCTCTGGTCCCTGAAGTTAACTGAATTTGTTTTGTATCCCACGTGGCGACTAGAACAGTCTTCATGTATTGATGAGGCCACCTCTATTACTGTTTGAGACCGGTGAATGTAGAAAAGGGACAGTTTCTTTTTTTCTTTTTGCTGCTTTGCAGAGAAGGGTTGTGCTAAGCAGGTAATGAGAGTGAGTGAAAGCTAATGAGCAGCCCAAGTAGCTCAGTGCCAGACCTGCCCCTGCAGCAGTGCTCTTGCAGTGGGGTATGCCACTTCTTTGTACTGGTTGTCTTATCTCTTGTCTCCAACCGCCAATCCCATGTAAGCCTGCAAATCACAGCCAGAAAATGCTCCTACATATTTCCAAGTGCCCCTTTCACAGCTAATTTACCTCTCGTTGAGAACCACTAGAAGTGAGAAAATGGTTATAATCTCTATTTCTAAAATAACCTATTCTGGCAGTCATCTGGGATAAGGTTAAACTCTGCCTTTCAGTCCAGTGAGAACTTAACTAGACATAGTGCTTATTCTTTTTTTTTTTTTTAAGATTTTATTTATTTATTTGACAAAGAGAAACACAGCTAGAGAGGGAACACAAGCAGGAGGAGTGAGAGAGGGAGAAGCAGGCTTCCCACTGAGCAGGAAGCCTGATGCGGGGCTCCATCCGGGGACTCCAGGATCATGACCTGAGCTGAAGGCATATGCTTAACGACTGAGCCACCCAAGTGCCCCCTTATTCTTAATCTAAGACTAGGTTTAATAGCTAAAAAAAACCCAGAGATTACAGTCTCAAAGTCCACAAAAACCTGTTCAGCCATTAAGACTACATTAGTTCCAAGATTCTAGGAAGTTGTTTTATCGAAAAAATCATTGCTTTATGCTAAGTTAAAGTAATTATGGGTTTTAAAATCTATAAACAATTATATAATGTTTATTTTAAAAATCAACAATATGCATGGCTATGATCTACATGCATTAATGAGGTTGGATACCTATATGAAGAGAGGGGAATGAGAGAAACATGTAAGCAGCCTTGATACTCTGTTTAATTTAAGAAACCAGAAGCAAAAAATGGCATTGTTATGCTTTGATAAAAACTGGGTAGTTGGTACTGAGGTATTTTTTTTAATTCTCTTTAAATACTTGAAAATTTCATAGCCTTAATTAATTTTAAAGCTATTATTTTAAAGTTTTTACCTATTACAGATTACCTACAAATTGAAACCAGGTAAGGTTTTATAATGCCAGTGTTCTAATTAAGAAACATTTTTTTAATTTAGCTTCTTTGCTTTGTGTATTTGTATCTGTTTTCCTTTTACACAACCTGTTTCCACTTCCTTTGTGCAGGTTTTCCCCCTTTCTGATACTATCTTTAACTCATATACCTAGAAAACACCTGAAAACAAAACCAAAAAGTTCTTTTTAGCAATGTTTTTAGTTTTAGTTTGGGATAAGTCAAAAGTACAGTCGTAAGCATTATATCCATTTCCTTTGGTAAGGTTTAATCATTCTGTGAATTTTTCCGTATTTGCCTAGCATATGGCAAAGATTTGTCACCTATAGAGTTACAGAATGATTAAGAAAAACATTCAGCTCTGCTTGTTGGTAACTTGTTTATAACTTTTTGAATTAATTTAAATGTAAGAATCTTATTTTGCAGAATTTTGTATTTTCTCCTTATTAAAGCATGATCGAGTACTATTTTCGATTTCTACATGGAATTTGATTTTGATTACTTTATTATTTAAAATATTTATAAGGGATACCCAGATTTTACAGTGCTTTTATACAATGGAATTATGTTCTTACTCTGTAACATCTTCAGAGTGTTCTTGTACACCCTACTCAGCCTGAATAACTATTGTCACAGCTCACATTACAGAAGAGTTACTAATTTCTACCTTAATTTTGGGGAGAAAATATGTCAAATATGTGATAGATGACTTTTCTTTTTTGAATTTGATTTGATTGACCTACCAGCTAATTTTTGCTATTAATCTTTTCTTTCTTAGGCAATAAGCAACAAGGACCAGCACAGCATATCATATACCTTATCTCGGGCCCAGACAGTGGTGGTTGAATATACTCATGACAGCAACACTGATATGTTTCAGGTACTATAACATCTGAATTTTTTTTTGTTTTTTTCTTTTAAAAAAAAAAAAATTGAAAACCCATTATCAGTTACTTTTGCTGTGGTCAGTTTAATTATTGTCATATTTTAGTCATTTATTACATTAAAATATATATTGATTTCTTAATCTCATAGAAGTCAGCATAGCGGGGCGCCTAGGTGGCTCAGTTGGTTAAACAACTGCCTTCGGCTCAGGTCATGATCCCGGAGACCCAGGATCGAGCCCCACGTCAGTCTGCCTGCTCAGCGGGAAGCCTGCTTCTCCCTCTCTCACTTTCCCCTGCTTGTGTTCCCTCTCTCGCTGTGTTTCTCTCTGTCAATAAATAAATAAAATCTTAAAAAAAAAAAAAAAAGAAGTCAGCATAGCATGGTTAAGAAATGGGCTCTGATAAACAATACTTAACCACTCTATGCCTCAGTTTCCTCCTATGAAGTGCAGATAATAGAGCTTCCTTCATATAACATTTAGGAGGCTTACATGTGTTAGTACATGTAAAGTGCTCAAAGCTGAGCCAGGGAGCTGGTAAACACTTAGCTATTACTAATAGTGGTTATAATAATAGCTCAGTTAGCTGTTATTAAAAAAAATATTCTGCACATATTTATGACTATTTTCCACCTTCTTCTCTAGGTAGCAGAATGTATAGGCAATCTGTAATAATCCATACCATGTTTGTGATCAGACTTGTTTTTTAGCACATATTTGCTCCAAGCTACTAATGCAGTAAAAGTTTTTCTTTTTTCTCTCTCATTTTTGTACCAGTCCAGTGTTGATGTTTTTATGAACTTAATAGATGATAGAATAGTCAAACCCAAAGATATAAACAGAATCCATGATGTCTTCTCCCTTGTTTGGTTTTGTAAAGCCCTGGATTTTTAGAAACAAATAGGACATAAAGTTCCTGATAATATTGCTCTCACAATTACTGTCCCAATGAATTCTCAGTTTTGTTTTGTTTTTTATAAGATTGAACAGAAAAGGCCTGGAGATGTCTTTAATTATAACCAATAGCAAAATATTTCTCATTGAAGTCACTTGTTCCCCTCTGGCCCTTCTAATAGAATACTAAATGTTTTGGAATAGTGTCTCTGTAGTTAACATCAGAATATGAATGTGTGTTTGTTTATCTTTCTTGCTTTTGCCAAAAAAATTTAAAATAAATAAAACCCTTAATGAAGATGAAGGTTGGGATCTTAATGAGAACCTAACACAAGCTTTAGGATAATTTTCCACATTTTATTTCACTGACAACCAGTTAACATAAACATGCTTAATTAGCTGTTTCAGAAATCAAGATGCTACCTAGATGTTTGATCCCAGACTAGAATTTTTTTTTCGCTGTGAATTCATTTGTTTAACCCTTATTTTTTGTCAATAAATTTATTGAAATCTTGTGAGTTAAAGGTTACAAAGTTAGTTGGGGACAGAATTGGGATTAAACCAGGCATTCTGAATTATAGAACAGTGTCTTTATTATCTTAGGAAGTTGTAATTTTTTTTTTCCTTTTCTTAAAGGAATAGAGAGTTTTTCTTAAATAGTCATGATACTCCTCCTACAAAGCATTATACCAGTGAAAAATCCAAACATTTCTACATTAAAAAACCAAAGATATATCCAAAACTACCCTGATAAATTAGCCAGTCTTTGAGGAACTGGTTTTGTAATCATTCTGGGATTGCCTGCCTTCCAAACTGAACATTTATTGTTCTTCAACTATTTGAACTCCAACTCTCTGCATTGGTTAACACTATGAAGTAAATAAAGGAGACGATACAAGTTGTGTGTATTCATAGGTGCTACACTGGCAGTCTAAATATGAAGTACAGGTTTCTGATTGGGTTGAAGAAGGGTGAGGGAAAGGCTTCATAGTAGTGCCTTTTTATCCAGATGTGTTGTTGTGTTTTTTTTATTTGTTTGTTTTAATCAAGTTTGAGTAGGGTTTTTATCAGTCCAGCCAGTAGAAGGGCATTCTGACTAAAGAGATGGCAAAGTAGACAGTGTGGTAGAAGATTGACAATTGAACTGCTGGTAGCTAGAAAATACTTTTCGTGTGAATAGCGATGATCGGAAATTAAGCTGAATCAGTGGGAAGCAAATTGTGAAGTCAGTTTCTAATTATTAGAGAAATAAGAAACTAAGAAGTTTGGATAGTCTAAGGAACCATTAGGGTTTTTAATGAGAGTGGGAGGGAATGACATGATAAGATCTATACTTTTAAAGCTAATAGTAGCAGTTAGGAAGAGGAGGAATTACTAAAATTTATGTTAACGCATGGTTATATTTTGGCATCTGATCATGATCACATAGGTTTTTTTTCTCTTTATAGATAAACTTAAGATTTCTTCCTTCTTACCTGTCTTGACCACAATATTGCTTTGATGTCTTAAATATCCCCTAAGACCCAGATCAAATATCAACTCTTTTGGAACAATGTCTCCTCCCAAATAAGTGCCACTTATGAATATCTTGATTCTAAATGCCAATTCTCAATCCGTTCCCGGGCCTACCTCTTTTAGATCTAAAAGAACCTTTTATTCTTAGAACGATTTAGTTTCAAAAGTCTGAGACCATTTTCTTTGGTTATCATATCATAAAAGGCAGGAAAGGGAACATCCAGTCTTAGATTTGTTAACCAGCCAGTTTTCTTCTAAAACTATCCAAACTAAAGAAAGACTTATACTTGATGATAGGACAAAAATGCTAAAAGGATTTTATCTACAAGTGTGCAGTTATTAGGAATTCTTGAGGCTCAACTATGCAAAGAATAACTGAAGTGTCATGATCATTGTAGAGGGTCAGTGTTTTTTCTCAGTATCACTTTTGCTTTCTTCAATTTTATGATACTACTTTAAAACAAATACATGAAGGAACTCATCATTTTTCAATGTTTACTTTGAAACCCTGTGACACTTGTCAGTTCTGTCATCCGTTTTCTTTTTTTTCTTCTCAACTTTCATCTTTCAAAATGAAAATCAATTTATTTACTAGCTACTACCTCTGAAGATGTTTTAATTTGCCAACCCATCCACCAAAACTCTTATCTGGGAACCTGTCTCTCTAAAATATGGCCAAGAACCAGGAAGAAAATAAAAAGGACATCTGGGCATATAAAACAAAGGCCACATCGGCCACACACTGAAATTCCTTTTCTTTGTTCCCTGGAAAATCTTTTAGGACTTTACCAAGAACCTTTTGAAATGCTATTCTTTAATTTTTTTGATTTCTCAACCCACAGCAGAGTAATAGTAACTAGTTAGAGGAGGGGTACGCTGCTGGAGTCAAGTATGCCCAACAGTAAGAAGTGATAGCTGACGACCTCACAGAACACACGAGAATATCTATAAAAGTATACATAAGACCTCAAAGAAACCCGTAACATAAGGATCAGCCTTCTTATACACTGTTATAGCACCTGGAGACATCATTGCATTCAGTGTAACATAAATGGTATTTATAGTTTAATGTCCTAGAGTCATCATAAAAGATTTACTTCTATGTTCACTATATTCTGTTAAAGAAGGTAGAGTAACCATCCAAAGGGGTTAAAATTAAAATCTGCAGCCATCTAGAAATCTCTGCATTCTCTGAGGGTTTCATATATTCTAGATGATAAGTTCCCACTTACTCCTGTGCTCTAAATAATTAGTATGTCAGAACAAGTTTGACAGATTAGTTTTGTAGGGTATAGATGCTCTCAGAGTTAAGTATAAGTTTGAGCTTTAGAAATTTCAGAGGCTTAATGATTTCATCTTCTTGTACCTTTCTTGAATGGATTTTCCACTGTGTTCCTTTCAATAGGTTTACAGATATTTCTTTTTCCCTTAGATTGGTCGGTCAACTGAAAGTCCCATTGATTTTGTAGTAACTGACACAGTTCCTGGAAGCCAAAGTAATTCTGATACACAGTCAGTGCAAAGCACTATATCAAGATTTGCTTGTAGAATCATATGTGAACGGAATCCCCCCTTTACAGCACGGATTTATGCTGCAGGATTTGACTCATCAAAAAACATCTTTCTTGGGGTAAAAAGCTTTTTTCCTAAATGGTGCATTATTTTTAACCACTTCTGTTTCCAAAATGCAAAGAACTTGGAAGCTCACTGTTCTTATTGCTACTAGGAGAAGGCTGCCAAATGGAAAACATCAGATGGGCAGATGGATGGTTTGACCACTAATGGTGTTCTTGTTATGCATCCACGCAATGGGTTCACAGAAGACTCCAAGCCTGGAATATGGAGAGAAATATCAGTGTGTGGAAATGTATTCAGCTTGCGGGAAACCAGATCAGCCCAGCAGAGAGGAAAAATGGTAAGTATTGAGATGTAGCTTCTTATTTTAGCTCCAATAAACACATTGGGTGGATTGGACTGGATGCATAATTCTAAAAACTCAAATCTCTTGCTGACAGAGAGTACTTAAGTCTGACTATCAAAAGCACTGACTGTATTATGTTAATGCTTCAATCAGGACCTTTAAAAATTCGTTCTTTCATATTATGTTAATATATTTTAAAACCTAAGCTTTCCTAAATTAAGTAACATTGCATATTTTCTATTTATCTCTTTGATCATGATATAAATGGGAAATATATTAGACTCACTGGGTAGCCAAATGTCTTAATCATAGATTGTCTTCACTGTAAGGCTAAAAAGAAATAATGTTCCTCTTCAATATTTGATCCTTGATTTTCAGACTTACATTTTTCATGACTGCCAGTAGAGTTTCTTATATTTAGTAATAATCATAGGAAATCTCAGTTCTTCAGTAAGGAGCATATAAGACCAAAACTCCCATGTAAAAATTGAAAACACAGTGGTGAATGAATGTGTTTTTTGATTCTTGTTTCCTCTAGGTGGAAATTGAAACCAATCAGTTACAAGATGGCTCATTAATTGACCTCTGTGGTGCAACATTGCTGTGGCGTACTGCAGAAGGCCTTTCCCACACTCCTACAGTGAAGCATTTAGAAGCTTTAAGACAGGAAATCAATGCAGCACGACCTCAGTGCCCTGTAGGGTTCAACACACTAGCATTTCCTAGTATGAAGAGGAAAGATGTTGTCGATGAAAAACAACCATGGGTGTATCTAAACTGCGGCCATGTGCATGGCTATCATAACTGGGGAAACAAAGAAGAACGTGATGGAAAAGATCGTGAATGTCCCATGTGTAGGTCTGTGGGTCCCTATGTCCCTCTGTGGCTTGGATGTGAAGCTGGATTTTATGTGGACGCCGGCCCTCCAACCCATGCGTTTAGCCCATGCGGGCATGTGTGTTCAGAAAAGACAACTGCCTATTGGTCCCAGATCCCGCTTCCTCATGGTACTCATACTTTTCATGCAGCCTGCCCCTTTTGTGCGCATCAGTTGGCTGGTGAACAAGGCTACATCAGACTTATTTTCCAAGGACCTCTAGACTAACAGACAGTTGTCCTCCAGGACTACATTATAAATTTATAAGCTAAGTGAGTTGGGTTTTCCAACCTGTTGTCCATGTCACAGTTTCTCTGCTCTGGTCATTTGCATTAAGATGAAGAAGTTTTTTAAGCATTTATAATAAATAGTAACAATTTCTGATCAAAAAATCTGGGAAACTCAAGGAAAAGAATTTCTGAAAGTACCAGACTTCTGAATTCTGAGTTTTGAAAATATATTTTGAGGATTAAAAGACACAGTCTAATTTGTTGCCTTCCTTTTAGTGTTTTTGAATCACCCATCCTCAGTGTTGAAAAATTGTTTTATATAACTGAGGGTACTGTTGGTTCAAACTATGTTAGTTTACAGTTTGTTGCAAACATTGTAAAATATAGCAACATGTATATTAACTTTTTTCTATTTATCTTTATTATAGAAAACATCTTAGAATGTTCTTGGTAGAGTAGCATGGTAACGATGGTGTCACACTCTTGGTGTGAATGGTAGTTTAGCAAGCATAGCTCAAGGATTTGCAAGCTTAGAAAGAAGGACAAGAGAGCCTCTCTCCCTACCCTCTTCTAAATATGGAATTTGGTAAATTAAAATACTTTGTAAAACCAAATTCATATTAATTACTATTGTGTAAGAGCTGTTTGTTTTTAACCACATTGAATATAATCAGGAAAGTTTTTTTCTGAATGTTTCTCTCAAGTGTAGTATATAACAAAACTTAATGCTAAGAAACATTTTATATGCTCCTTTGAATATGCAATTTAATCTAGATTATCTATTTTTCTCCCATGATAACTAATCTGTTTTTAGTACCAGCAACATTTGGCAAGTTTATTTTTTAGATATAAACTGTGGTTCATCTGTTCACTGTTTCTAGAAAAAAAAAATCATTCTCCTGAGAAAAAGCATAAATTAACAAGGAGGAGAGTGACTTGATTTGCTTTTAGAAAAATAAATAAATTGATTATTTTGTATGTGGTCTTTTCCAGGCATTAAGAAATGTAGAGAGATAAAGGGTTCAGTGACAATAGTCCCCCCCTCCCCCTTTTTTTAATCTAGCAGACCAGCCTTAACTTTGTGGGCTTTAATCCTAAAGAGAGTTGCCACCATGTGACTCAAGGAAGTGTTTGGTTGGCAGATGAGCACCAGTATCAGCCAAGTAGAGGAACATACTAGCGTGGTATGTTTATTTTTTAATTCCAATAAGTTCTTTGCTTAAAGAAGCAAGAAAACAGTTCTTCACTCTCTCCCCTCCCCTTTCTTTAATGCACCACAAGGGAAGTATAGACAGTTGCACTACATCAAACCCTTTGTGACACTTGTAAAATCAGTACATTTTTAGAGTAGAAAGAATCTTTTTTTTTTTTAAGTTTTGATTTGTTTTTCCTTTAGTTTGAAAGTTGTGTAATAATTGACTCTAGCAAGTTTTCGTATGTGGTAGTATAGCTTTAATTTATCATAACTATTACTGTGCTGTTCTGAATTTTCTTTTGGTTAAAAAAAAAAAAAAAAAAAAAACAACCTGTTGCTTAGAAGCCATGAACTATTTTACTTTAACTTCAACTTGTCAAAATTTCCTTGTTTTTAAAAAATGATCATTTGGGTTCACTCAGGAAATGCATGTCAGGAAACTTGTATTATAAGTTTACTAGTTGTGATGTATCAGTAACTGCTGTTACCCCCTTTTCAAAGAAATATAATTGATTTTGAAGTTTTCTAGTCACATGCTTTGTGACTAATGCAAGGAAATCAAGTCCTGTGTTGTATTTGTTCTAGTCATTTCTATTCAGGCTATATATTGTAGCTAATTTTTATTTGCAATTAATTTATTCAAACTAAGTAAATACTTTTCAAAATAGATACTTGAATTTGTCTCTGAGTTTGTTTTTGCATAACTGAAAATGGGAAACCAGAAATGAAAACTTGTGGACAGTTCTACCCCCAACTTCAAAAATACTCACTTGAAATAGATAAAGAATTCGCATTTAATGTAACACTTTAAATCTCTGGTTCTCTTGGGAAAGCATCTCTTACTTATTAATAAAAGACCTTTGTTTGGGGTACCTGGGTGGCTCAGTTGGTTAGGCGACTGCCTTCAGCTCAGGTCATGGTCCCGGAGACCCGGGATCGAGTCCCACATCAGGCTCCCTGCTCGGCAGGAAGCCTGCTTCTCCCTCTCTCACTCCCCCTGCTTGTGTTCCCTCTCTGGCTGTGTTTCTCTCTGTCAAATAAATAAAATCTTTAAAAAAAAAAAAAAAGACCTTTGTTTAGTGGTTAAATAATTGAAGCTTTAGTTAAGTCCTGCTAGGGAGTTGGCTTTCTGAGAGTGGAATACTAGACCATTGAAACAGTGCTTCACTGACCATGAAAGATTCATGTCCCAACGCGAGTGCCTTATTTCCTCCCTCCTCCCAACTATGAAAAGTCTGGTTCATTTTCTGTCAAATTCAAGTTTTGAAAATGCAGGTAATTTGAATCATTAGATGTTTTTCTGTTCAAGCATTTTGAATATTGGTTCATTTTGCTGATGCCTAATGCAACACTTTCAGTTACTCAGCTGTGTTAAGGGAATATCAGTATCCTGGGCTAGGAGAAAAACTTGTATTTAGATCTCCCAAATGTACTTGAAAGAAAGATCATCTTTAAGGCTTAACTCTTTTATCAAAGTGATCTTACCATCTAAATGTTTCTTAATTTGTGTAGGGAATTTCCCTTCATCTAACGTGTTAGGGTCAAAGTGAGATAGGGTAACTATCCAGACGGAGGAGTCTTTCACCAGCCTGAAGTTGTAATTGCTTACATCTACCATTTTAAAAATATTCTGGTACATGTAAAATAGGATAGGAATATATAATGATGTAATTAAATATATAATTACATCTAACATGAATACTCCTACTCCACTCTTCCCTCAGGATACCTCAAGAACCGTGGGTGATACATGATCTTCTGACACATAGACTGAGTGAGTGAAAATCATCCAGTGAAAATCCATCCATTATTCTTTAGGACTATACTTATCTTATAAACTTAAACACTTGGGCCCCTCATCCTGATGGATTATCTTGTGCTATCCCACTTTAGAGACTACTGCCTAAGAGATCTGTGATCCATTCTTTCGTATTTACGTTCAAGCATTAACCCTGTAGCAAATCAGATCACCAAAATGTTGCTTAGTGAACTATATTATTCTGTCACCCACTTACATTTTCAGAAATAAGTTTACTTGGGGCGCCTGGGTGGCTCAGTTGGTTAGGCAACTGCCTTCAGCTCAGATCATGATCCCAGAGACCTGGGATCGAGCCCCACATCAGGCTCCCTGCTCGGCGGGAAGCCTGCCTCTCCCTCTCTCACTCCCCCTGCTTGTGTTCCTTCTCTGCCGGTGTTTCTCTCTGTCAAATAAATAAAATCTTTAAAAAAAAAAAAGAAAGAAAGAAAGAAAGTTTAAGACCATGCCCTCAAATTTTACCTACATATTCTTGCAAGAGGTATTTGAATATCTGCTACACACCAAGCCACATTGGGTGATTTAACAGGAAAAAAAAATCCCTGTCTTCATGGGGCTTATATTCTATTAGGGAAGAAAGAAGTGAATAAGAAAAAAGCATGATGGATAGTGAAAAGTGCTGAGGTTTCAAATAAAGCAGGAAAGAGATACAAAATATCATGGGTGATGTATGTGCAATGTTTGCAATATTAAAGAGGAGGACAAAGGAATGCCACACTTAGAGGAAGAGCATTTAGGCAGAGGGAATAGCAGTTGCAAGAGTCTTGATGTAAAAGTGTGCTTGGAATATTTCTGTAATGGCAAAATGGCAGTCTATATAGTATGAGAGGGAAGAATAATCCATAAGGCCAAAGAGGAAAATAGATGAAACTAGATCATGGAGTGGCTCCTGAGGCTATCTTTTATTCTGAGCGAGATGGGGGCTCTGGGAGGATTTTGAGCAGGGAAGTGACATGATCCGACTTAACGTTTTTTATAGATGCAAATAGACTGAAGTGATCATGGGGAGACCAGTTAGACCATCACAGTAACCCTGGAAGGAAATGATGGCAGCATGGATCAAAGTGGTGGCAGTGAAGCTGGTTTGAAAAGTGACCAGATTCTGGATATATTTGAAGGCAGAACTGAAAATACTTGCTGACAGATCAGATATAGAGTGTAAAAGGAGAGGGGTCAAGAATGACTTGGCCTGACCAACTGGAAGAATAGAATTGCCATTTAAAGTGGAGATTATGAGAAGAGAAGTTGGGGAGAAGGGCTTGTTACTTGTGGAATCAAGAAATAGCCTTGGACATTAGATTGAGACTCCTATTAGACAAGGTACTTGCCAAAGGTAAGCTGGCTCTGCTTTTTTTAAGCTGCTGTCAAAGTTCTTAACCATCATGAACAGAGTTCTCCATACATGCTCTGTTAGCTTAGAAACAAGAAGTGTTTCCTGATTAATGGCAAACTGACTGTCATTAAATAGAGAGTTGGGACACTTCTCATGTTTCTCTCTTTGCTTTGGCTGCCCTCTAAGGAAATGAAGTTCTGTTTTCAATTACAGTAACTTCCTTTAACCGATGTATTCTAATGTAGCTTCTCTCCCCTCTCTTCATGTACATCTTTTTTCTGTTGCTCTTGCCGTTAAAAAAACAAAAAAGTTCTTTGACTAACGTTAAAAAAAAAGTCCTTTGAATCTTAATATCTTGCTGCTTCAAATTCTTTCTGGTAGTGGCAAAGCACAAATTGTGTTTTGTTTTTAAAAATGTCAAATATTGGGCGCCTGGGTGGCTCAGTGGGTTAAAGCCTCCGCCTTCGGCTCAGGTCATGGTCTCAGGGTCCTGAGATCAAGGCCACATCTGGCTCTTTGCTCAGCGGGGGGCCTGCTTCTTCCTCTCTCTGCCTACTTGTGACATCTGTCTGTTAAATAAAAAAAATAAAATCTTTAAAAACAATAAAAATAAAAATGTCAAATATTCAGATGTTATAGAAAACAGAAATCTTGAACCTGTAAGTCCTGATTCCAATATCCAGCTTCCCTTAAAGAAATATGCCTGTATTTGATAATATTGTAAGCAGAAAACTGAGTGAGATCAGGGTATCAGAGTTTCCCTAGTAATTGCTGTAAAGCACTCTGTCCAAGCATTCTGTTATATGATATGATGGGAATACTGCTCTGTTTATGTTGACATTAGGTTGTAAACTCAGCTATGTATGTTGAAGTTCAACCACAGCATAAAATAAATTCCTCACAGCTAACATGACTATTTGTTATGTGTCAAGCACTGTTCTAAATGCACAATTTTAAGTATATTATTTAAAGCTGAAAACAGCTGTATGACACAGGAATTCTTGTCTCCATTTCATGACAAAAACCAGGTACAGTATATTCTAGTAACTTGCCCAAGGTTCACATGGCTCATGAATACAGGAGGTGGAATTTGAACCTTGAAAGTCTTGCTCCCTTCCTGTGTACACAGCCACTATGTTTGCTCCTTCCCCTTTTTTACTGAATGAGATTTGAAGTTTATTTCTTTCACTGTTTTAAAAAATGATTTATGGTAGCTAACCAAAATTAGAATTAAGATTAAAACATCAATAGCAAAAAAAGGCTTGGAATTAGAACAAAGTAAGATAGAACCAGAAGTGGTGTGAGTACATGAATGGATTTAATGAAGACCTATAAACTTGATAAATGTGAGTCACAAATCAATCTAACACAAAGGTGTTTAGCGGGTTTTTCAGTAAGGGGAACATGATCAGTTATAAGATCCAGGCAGCTGCTTAGAAGGTAGAGGAAACTCACTGATGCAGAAACTCATGATCATTTGTAGTCTTACAACCAGAGAAATTCACATCCAGGAAATAGTGCCATTCCTTCATATAGGTGGATTCATGCAGGATTGTCTTTCTATGACTGACTTATTTCACTTAACACAATGTCCTTAAGGTTCATCCATATTACATATTGCAAAATTTCCTTTTTAAGGGTGAATTGCATTCCAGAGTATGTATACACCATGTTTTCTTTATCTATTCACCTGTTGGACTTTTAGGTTGTTTCCACATCTTGGCTTTGTGAATAGTGTCACAGTGAACATGGAAGTGCTAATATCTCTTCAAGACCCTGATTTCAATTCTCTTGAGTAAATACCCAGAAATGGGATTGCTGGATCGAATGGTAACTATATTTTTAACTTCTTGGGGGGGGGGGGAGAGAGAGAGAGAGAGAGAGAAAGAGAGAGAGAGAGGCATAGAGGCTGTACCATTTTGCGCCAAGAATGTGCAAGAATTTCTCTATATCCTTGCCAGTGTTGTCTTTTGTTTTTTGAAAATAGCCAACCTGACTGGGACACCTGGGTGGCTCACAGTTAAGTATCTGCCTTCAGCTTAGGTCATGATCCCAAGGTCTGGGGATCCAGCTCCATGTTGGGCTCCCTGCTCAGCGGGGAGTCTCCTTCTCCCTCTCCCCAGCTGTGCTCTTTCTCCCGCTCTCTCTCTCAAGTGAATAAATAAAACATCTTAAAAAAAAATGTGAAATGACATCTCCCTGTGGTTTTGATTTGCATTTCCCTGATGATTAGTGACATTGAGCATTTTTCATATACTCATTGGCCATTTGTATATCTTTTTTTTTTTTAAGATTTTATTTATTTGACAGAGAGAAACACAGCCAAAGAGGGAACACAAGCAGGGGGAGTGAGAGAGGGAGAAGCACGCTTCCCGCCGAGCAGGGAACCCGATGTGGAACTCGATCCCGGGTCCCTGGGATCATGACCTGAGCCAAAGGCAGTTGCTTAACCAACTGAGACACCCAGGTGCCCTGCCATTTGTATATCTTAAGAGAAATAGCTATTCAAGTCCTTAGCCCATTTTTTAATCAACTTTAGTTTTTTTTTAACTATTGACTCATAGGAGTTTCTTATCAAATATGGTTTGCAAATAAATTCTCCTATTTCACAGGTTGCCTTTTCATTCTGTTAATTGTTTGCTGTGCTGTGCCAAAACATTTAATTTTGATATAGTCCCACTTGTTTATTTTTGGTTTTTTGCCTATGCTTTCGGTGTCCTATCTGCTCCTTTCCCACTTTAATAATAGAACACTGAAGGAATTCTTTCCCAAGCTGATGAGCTATCATGGTGCCTGCCACATGGTAGATGCTCGAAAACTATTTCTTAGATAATTGTAGGAAACTGTTCGAACTCCGAACTTTAGCTACTAAAACAGTCTCCAAGTAGGAGCATTAACAAAAACAGTCAAAAGAATGAAGGTTATAGAAGCAATTTGATCAGAAAATGGGTTTTATTGGCTGAAAAGATAAAAATGGAAAACATGGAGACATCACAAAAGGTGACAATAAGTAGGTAGCTGGGCAACAAAAAGAAAACTAGGGAAGATGCCAGAAGAGAACAAAAAGGATTCTCTTGGAGAAAAGAGAAGGAATATCAATTACAGCCCCAAAGTATGTCATCCAGACTTGAGAGCCTGCCATTGATAAGAAAGGCACAAAAAGCAATCCAAGATTGAAAGGGAAAATTAAGATCTGCCCACTTTGGAATTTTCTAAAGTTCTACTATATCATATTACTGTGTAACTATTAATAAAAATACAGAATATGAAACTAGAACTATCCCTCCATCAAGTTACAGTTGAGAAACTCAAGAAAGTTAGAGCTGAGAAACCAAAGCCTTATCAGGCAAAGTGGCTACTAACTGATAAGTCTGGTACTAGAACCTCTGTTTCCTATGTCCACCTACTCAGGGACTTACATCACCAAGATTCGGTTAAATTCCCAAGCTTTCTTTGTTGAAGCAGAGATTACTATGTCAGACTTAAGTAGTTTCTATTTTTAAATTGTAAGTGCCAATAGAGTGAAAACATCAACCGTTGTTGTGTTATAAACAATGATTCCCAATTGTAGGGGATGATCTGCTTCAGAATTCTTTCAACTAAAAGGCTGCCTAGTTTGGAAATGCAAGACAAGAGGGGGAAGTGAGAATCAAAGAGTGCAGTAGTTTCACTAACAGCCCTTTTTTACTCTGCAAGAGTAACAGGAGTGCTCATTCAGTGACAAGGATCTTCTGCCCCTTTTTCTGTTTATTGTGTAGTTAGCACAATTGTTTTCCATACCACACCTCTAAGGGATGCAGCGTGTTCAGATACTCCTCACTTTCGATTGGCTTCTTTGTCGAACGACCTTTGGAAAATGAGTTATTTGAAATGGTGATGTAATGTCTCATTAAAATGTGAAAATTATAATATTGCCAAGCAACCCAAAATCTTTTTTAATCCATGATATAATTAAAAAATAATAGTCACCTGAACCATAAGTGCCCCTAAAGTTCTCCAAAGCTTGAATCATGAGGGAGAGATCCCTAAGCAGAGAGACAGTAGTTGACAGTTGTACCTAGCTGTACAAGGAGAAAGGAAGGAATTTCCTACAAAATGACCATCCAAGATCTACAGCAGGTAAGAGCTCCCAAAGCAGGGATGGGTTCAGGTGCAGCTGAGAAGGGGTAAGTGGAGGAATTCTTAGTAACACATTAGGATCTTAGCAACATGATAGGAGGGGTCTCAGCAACATGTTAGGTCCCTAAAGTAATTGCTTCCAGAGTTGAGTGTAAACAGGGGTTGGGGATGGGTTGGGAGATTTGAGAATTTCTTGTGCCTTCCCCATGAGAAGCCATAGTAATTATGCACATGTCCAGGTGTGGAAATTCTAAGAAGGAATCATAACATCAAGAGATTGGCAGATTCTTGGAGCTCTCTGTCCCTCTGTCTCTATCTTACACACACCCACCCACCAAAGAGCTACTTCCAATTCTGGAATAAGTATAGCCTCTCAGGATGACTTTTTGAAAGAAACAGTGTTCACTTGAGTGTGTAAATTCTAGTAAGTTTGTTAGTATAATTTCTGTATTAGTCACACTGCATGAATGCAAAAGTTAATTACATTTTTGATTGATTTTATTCAAAAAACTCAACTATGGCAGGAATTCCTGAATGAGGTGTCCTGTGTAAAGTTGGTATCTTGTGGCAGAGGTAATGAATATAAATAACTATGAAGTGAGACCTGTGATATGGTGAAATGAAAGTCAAAAATACTACTCTTGAAACGTGGTCTTTTGCAGACAAGCACTAAAAGAACATTTACCACTTTGTCATGTGTTATTGGAGTTTAAAAGGTTGAGAGTTTGTAATCAAGGGTTTGTTTAAAGGTGCTTTTATGGTTTCATTATTGCTCATGACTTCAAATATGGCCATATTTATTTACCAAAGTGTTTTAATTCCTCTTTAAATACAAAAGGACCATTGAAAATGTCTGGGTAGAATTTCACAACACAAGGAATTCTTCAGAAAAGGCATGAGTCCAAGCCCTAATCCAGTCTGACTCCAGATACCAGTCCTTAGATGTTCTTTTATCAGAGTAGGTAACAATAAGCAGTTATGAGTGAGGGGTGTTCAAAAATACAGAGATAAGCAGTCCCCTTTTGGAGATGATCCAGTTACACAGAAGCCAGCATTTCCTGTAATTTTGCAGCATACTTTTATGTTTAGCTCCCTGGCTCTACTGTGGATAAGAATCTCATTACCTGCTAACCTATGGGAACAAGATAATCCGACTCTTTGGCATCAGTGAATTAATATTCATTCTACCTCATCTTAGTCCCTTAGGACCTGAGTGCTGGTCCGTTGTATGGAATGAGACTTGTCAGAGCAGATGGTCCAGATGAAGAAAACTTCAGTTAAAGAGCTCAGTAGCCTCTTTGAAATATAACAGAACCAGAGAATCTTAAAGAAATTCTGAGATTATCTTCAGTTTAAGTATTTTCAAGTCATTCAATAGCTAACAAAAAGGATTTTCCAAATTATTCATGGCTGAAACACTTCTGAAAGGGTCTATCTAGTTTGGGGGACAGAGTTAGTGTAGTTGATGCAACATTTGAAATCCCCTTAACAGATTCCAAGGAACTGTCCTTATTAGCCTATATTGCAATTTAGTTTTATGTTGATCTGTGATACCCGTCTGAAGATCTTTTTGATCTGCAAAAATATTTGGTTGTGATGGGAATTTATTCAGACAGTTGATCTTAACCTTTTTATGTATTTCTTCATTATGATGAATTAAGCCTGCTCACCCATGAAATATGCCACAAAATGAGACATGAAAGAATGGGCAGAACATGTAGTAATATAAATTTTTACTGAGAATATTACATTAATTTGAGGTATGCCATTATCGTTACTCGTAATGGCTGACACTTTGAGTTACCAGTCAACCTTTTGGAATCTGAAATACCCTTGGTCTGATTTTTAAGTACACCTGTAACCACATTCACTAGAAAAGATTTACATGCAAATAAGTGAGAACATTTCCAGAAAGCCTATTTTGTGACTTTGCTTTTCTTACAGTTTCTCTTTATGTGGAAAGGTGATAGAAGTCTTTATTTATTTGGAGAACAAGGTATAATGAAATAAAATGCAATCTTAGGCAGTGACATCATCTTCCTGGCTGGCAAACACTCGTGACTTTTAAGGCCCTCTTTCATTTGCTTCTGTTTGCATGCTTTATTTCCAGCTAACATAGCATTTCTGAAATGCCAGCATTGGCTTTCTGTTTTCTGGTGTTGTGTCTAAGCTAACTCAACTTATATGGGGACCAACAAAGTAATGCCATATTTTTGGAGAATTCCGGGAGTTTAATTCTCTAAATGAAGTTGTGGAATTGATTTTTTAATAGCTCTAAAATTTCTGGTCCTTTCTGAACCAATTATCTTCTCATGGAGAAAACTATGACCAACAAACACGTATCAGGGGCTAATATGTACAGATCTTCCTCAATTTACAATGGGGTTGCATTCCAATAAACCCATCATAAGTTGAAAATGTATTGAATACTACTGAACACCATAGCTTAGCCTAGCCTACCTGAAATGTGCTCAGAACACTTACATGAGCCCACAGTTGGGTGAAACAAAGCCTATTTTATAATAAAGTCTTGAAGATCTCATGTTATTTACTGACTATACTGAAAGAGAAAAATAGAATGGTTGTATGGGGACAGAATAGGTGTAAGTATATTGGTTGTTTACCCTCCTGATTGCAAGGCTGACTGGGATGCTGCTGCCCAGTGTCACAAGAGATCAAACTGTCCCTCAATAGCCTGGCATAAGATCCAAACTTAAAATTCACAGTATACTTTCTACTGAATGCATATCACTTTTGAACTATCATAGAGTCAAAAAATTGTTAAGTCAAACCATTATAAGTTAGGGACCATCTGGAATGACTGGATCAGAGCATGCAAGTAGTGCAATGCATCATGATCAATATGATTAGAAAAACAACTCAGAGCAAAATTCTTTTTGGTGTCTTAAATCTGTAATGTGATTTAGACTTGGATGACTGTAACTGAAACTACTTCTCTGATTTCATTCTGCTTCTTGAAGGCCAGGGAGGAGGTCTTTGGGAATAGAGTAAGGGCTCCCTCTCTTGAAGGGAGACCTGCGAGAGAATAAAATAGTTGAGAAGACAAAAGTTTGATCCTTCATAAAACCTGAGATGACAAATAAGAGGTGTACTGCATATAGTCAGCATTTAGTTAAATATTCTTTGAATATTTAAGAAGAGGACTCTTCATTCTTCATGAATGATGAAGAGCTATTTTTAATTTTCTAGCAACTTGAGATCACAAGATAGAAGAGAGGAACTCCACTCCTAAGTGGAGTAGGAAAGTAATAAAGGTCTTTGCTGACAGTTAAGATATACCTTTCTCTCACCCTAGTCTGTGGGATTCCTGGGGAAATCTCAAAGAAGGAAGCCTGTTGACAGCTTAATTGGAAAGCAAGAGCTGATTTTAATTTGATCTTTTTCTCTGAATAAGCATCACAATTTACAGAGCTTTGTTAAACTTAGTAATATTTAAAAAGCCATTAAATAAAAAATATCTGAGAGGATTCTTTCGTTTCACTCACCAGGAGAGCTGTTTCACTGAATATATCTCAATTGCCTAACTAGTCAGATGAGTTTAACCACTGAGAAAGGGACACATGTATTGTATACCAGATACCTACTCTGGGTTCTTGTATTCACTCAAAATATATTGAGCATCTAGTAAGCGGGAAACACTGGGGCTATAAAGATGAGTAAAATAGACACGGTCTCTACCCTCACAATGCTGAAAATCTAGTAAAAGGAAGCAGATAAACAATTAAAATGTGATGTGTAAGTGCTATGACAGAAATAAGATCTCAGTCTTTGAGGTTAGCAAAGAGTACATAGGAGGGGTACTGAACCAAACTTGGGACGTCAGAGAAGGTTCTCTACATGAAAGTGATAACAGAGCTGGTCTGGGGGTGGAGAGGAAGGTAGTTTGAGATCACTATGAGACATTCATGATGCTGCTCTGTTGCTTGTTGAATATATAACTCTGAAGCCCCAAAATGAGATCCACCTTGGAGATAGTAATGAAGATTTGGGGATAACCAACCCGAGATCCTTAAGTGAATGAAACTTCCCAGGAAGTTGTGACCTAGACAGACAGGAAGATTAACATTTAGGGAATAGAGTAAAAGAAAAAATAAAATACCAAAGACTGAGAAAGAGATGTCATTGGGAATAAAATGACAAAACCAGAAGAGATGAATGATGTGGAAGCCAATAGAAGAGAATACATTAAGGAGGGGTGGTCTACAGAGTCACACTACTGAGGAGCAAAGCAAGTTGGGGACTGAAAAATATCTATTGCTTAGCTACAAGGAAGGTGTTGGTGACCTTGACAACAGCATTCTTATGGAGTGGTGGGGGAGCAAAAACCATGCTCTGGAGGCTTGAGAAGATTCTGAAGGATGAAGAGGTGGAGACCCAGAAAAGTCAAGTAGTTTGGCTGTACAGGGGAGGAGATGGGAAGGGAGAGGTAGAGACATGAAGGAAGGGAGTTAGAGAGGGACAAGGGAGGAGAGGGAAACCGGGAAAAAGAGAAAATGGGACAGGAATGCAAGGCTAAAGGAAAGTTTTTGTGTTTGTTTTGCAGATTAGAACTACTTGAGGATGCTTGAAACTGAGAGGAAGGAGCCAGTGGAATAAGGAGGGGAAGATAATGGACAGTAGTAGGGTAGTCACTGAGTAGGGTAGAAGAGACTGGGTCCTTAGCACAGGGGCGGAATTAGCCTTCAGAAGCTAATCTCATTGTAACTGGAGGAAAGGAAAAAAAAATGTGTGTGGATATGGTATATTGGAAGTAGGTGATTGAGGGGGGAAGTTCCTATCTAACGGGTTTTTGTATTTTCCCTCTGAAATAAGGAGTGGTCAACTGCTGAGAAGGAAACAGGAGAAAGAAGAGAGAAAAGTTTGGAAGAGCACGGAAGGAGATTTGAAGTAGCTACTGGGGAAAATTGGACATACTACAAAGCAGCACTGAGGACCCAGGTGAGGTGGGGAGAAGGTGCTAGGTATTGGCCATGATCTGCCTAGTCATTTGACCACCAGCATTTACAGCCCCCAGGATTGGTATGGGGAAGAAGTTAGAATGACCCAACAACTTTGTTATATTCATTAGATTGCAAGTGACGGAAAAGCCCAAATAACAGTAAATATGAAAGAGGTTCGTTGCTTTCTTACACAAAAGTCCGGGTAGACTAATAAGGCCAAAATAGAGCACCAAAGTGTCAAGAATCAAGAGTCTTTCTAGCTCCTATTTTTACCATCCTCAGGATTTGATTCCACATTCTGTTCCAGCAATTTCTTCAATTCCTTCCCTTTTTTTTAAGGTTTTATTTATTTGACACAGAGAGAGTGAGCAAGCGAGAGAGGGAACACAAAGCAGGGGGAGTAGGGGAGGGAGAAGCAGGCTTCCTGCCAAGCAAGGAGCCCAGTGAAGGGCTTAATCCCAGGACCCTAGGATCATGACCTGAGCCGAAGCAGATGCCCAACCACTGAGCCACCCAGGTGCCCCAATTCCTTCCTTTTTATTGGTGTTCCAGTCAGCAGGAAGAAGGAAGGATCAGGAGAAGCCCATATGCTACTGATACTTAATTCCACTGGCCATAGAACAAGGAACACCTAGTTGCAAGAGACATTGACAAATACATTTTATTATAGGTGGCCCTGTGCCTAGTTACATTTTAAATTAAAGGCTTAAGCCTAGACCATAGAAGATGGTTTATCAAGGTAGGTACAACAGAGTGGGGGTAGGAAGAAGAGATATGCAGAGTCTGGGCAGATAAAAAATATTTCAAAAATTAATATCTGTTCTCTTGGACTAGGGGGTAGGAGTAATCAGAATGGCTCTAGCATTGTGTTAGGGTAGCCAAATGAGGCATGTATTAACTCCATTGTGTGGAAAAAGAAACTCAAGACTCACCCAACAAATCAGAGCTGGCAGAGCTCAGTCCTGGTGAGTTTGACTCCAGTGCCCAAATTCTTTCTACTACTTCCACACTGCTCTTTGATGCCAAAGGGATAGATATGTCCAGCATGGGGACAGATACCCTTCATCAGTCCTTTCCATGCCTCAAACCAGGATGGCAGGCAAGACTGGGTCAGTAGGATTGTTTTCCTCTTAGAAGTGATGGCCTGCCTACTGGTTATATGGTTTGTGTTTGGGGTATAAAGCACAGAGGGCATAGGCAAGCTGGAGAGGCAAGATGGACAGCTTACGAAACATCAGTGCCAATGAAAGGAACAACCACAGCATGCACAGAGAAGATTCTTGGCAAGATTAAAAAAAAAATATTTCATGTCAATTGTTAAGCATTCACTATCAGATTCTGTGCATCTGCATTTTTTGGTTATTATTTATTTATTTATTTATTTATTTATTTATTTATTTATTTATTTATATTTATAATCTTTACACCTAGTGTGGGGCTCACACTCACAACTCTGAGATCAGAAGTTGCGTGCTCTACCTACTGAGCCAGCCGGGTGCCCCTGCATTTTTTTTTCCACATCTCAGAAACTGCTCTTTTTCCCATTTTAATTTATTATTTGAAAGTTAATGCTTTAACTGGTACAAATGCAAAAAGTATACAGTGGAAAAACATGTCTTTCTCCTTCCTCTGTCCCCCAGTTACCTTCCCTGGAGGCAACGAATATTGACAGTCAACACTTGCCGCCTTCTTTCTTTTCTCCCCCCTCCCCATTTTGGGCAGAGGTACATCAAGCTGAGCTCTCCTCATTCAGTAAAAAGATACAGACCTTCCGAATGTAGCAATCTTGAAATGTATGCACTAAAAATCAGATATGCCAACAAAACGAAACAAAACACTTTATTTTCTATAAAGACTTCTTGCTAAAAAGCCCTCATTCCTGGTGTAGGTGGAAAGAATCTGATGTTGCTGATTAAGCATAGCTCAGTCCCTTTAGATTTAAAACAGTCCTCAGTCCTTCCTCAGGGTTTGCCCTTCATCCCCAGGCTTCTCTTCTGCAAGAAAGCCACAGGAAAATTCTGTCTGCCAACATCCTGGCCTCCCTAGCTTCCTTTGATGAGGAGATTGTTCTCGCCAGGCTTTGGGCCTACATTGAGTCCATATTCTACTGACAGCCATAGTCCCTGCCACAGCCTGCAGGGGTAATGACCCTCACACCTTGGTCCAAAACCAGACCTCTTCCAGCCCATTCATCCTGTTAGCCTTTGCCATTCTGTCCTAGGGAAAACACAACAGGCTCCTAGGAACTGGAAGCACTGTCACAAGGCCTCTTGTTGCCTTACCACGGCATTTCCACTCCTGTATAGTTGGCCTAGTTCCAAATGGAAAGCAAGGTACACATCTCTTCAGCTTTAGGACTCCCCACCACTCACCTGGGGCAACCCTGTGCTTATACCCTCTGAATCTTCCAACTTCCTGTCTGCTGCTTAAACTTACTTTCTTTCCTCTCAAAGGACAATGACTCTGACGTCTTTCTGGCACTATCTACTATCTGCTCAGGAGCAGTTCTCCAAGCTCTGCCTCATTGATAGATACAATTACATTTTTTTTTTCCTTCTCAACACAGTCTGTCTTTTGCTAGTCAGAAGCACTTGATTTCAAACTATTGTCTTGCCATGAATTTTTTAAAACCCTCCTTTAAAACTCAAAGCTAAATGATGACTGCTTGTTCTTGGCTATTTGTTTTCTCTCTTTCTCTCTCTCTAACTCAATGCATGCAATTGACTCAATTGGGTGGGGGAGTCGTGGGGACAAGGGTTTACTGGGAAGGCAATATAAGTTGGTTGGCTATCTCACAAATGCTATTTCCATGACATCAGCATAAGGTTTCCAGTGCTGGTTGAAGTGGTAACTTCCCTCGATAGCCAAACTACTTGACTTTGTCAGTGTGATAAATGCTACTAGTTTACATGTTAGGAAATGGGTACACCGACTTCCTGGTGTTGTAAGTGACCGTGACCAAAACTGAACTAGTGATTCCACCACAGTCCACCCTATTTTGCCAGTGCAAGCCTGAGTCATCCGGCTTCCTCTCTTCTCCATAGCCCACATTTAATCCACCTGGTATTTGGGGCCACTAAGGGGAAGGGGAGACATTCTCATCTTCACAGAAGCATCGAATGGGCCAGCATGTTCTCTCTCCTGAAACCCTAGGCCAAGCTACCAGCTCCTGCAATTGTCTCCTCCCAGCCATTCTCTCCCCATTTCTATGTTTAATTCCTACAATCCATTCTCTACAAAGCAGCAGGCTTATCTTTTTAAAATATCAGTTAGATTATATCACTTCCCAGCCTTCCTGCTTTATATCCTCCATAAGTTTCCCGTGGGTCTTTGACCTGGCTGGTTCTCCCTCTTCAGCCTCATCTCCTTCTAAGCCATCTGCCTTGCTCTGTTCCAGGACACTGCCCATCTTTCTGCCCTCAAATACACCAGGTTCGTTTGTTTTTTTCCTTTCTTCTTTTTTAAGATCTTATTTATTTGAGAGAGAGAAAGACAAAGAGAGCACAAGTGAGGGGCAGAGGGAAGGGCAAAAGGAAAAAAAGCTTACTCCCTGCTGAGCAAGAAGCTCCATGTGAGGCTCAATCCCAGGATCCTGGGATCATGACCTGGGAGCCAAAGACAGATGCTTAATCAACTGAGCCACCCGGGCACCGCACACCTGGTACATTTCTATCCCAGATCCTTTGCACTTACTTTCTTTGCTAACAGAGTTCCTCCCTAGAAAGCCATACTGCTGCCTTCTTCTCAGCCTTCAGGTCTCAACTCAGATGTCACCAACTAGCCACAACACACCTCAGGTTCCGTCTGCCATATTACCCTATTTAATCTTCTCCATAGCACTCAGTTCCTGAAAATTTATTTATTTATTTACATATTTATTACCTATCTCCCTCTCCCTTGGAATGCAATCACCACGGACAGGGACTTGGTTTGCCTTCTTCAGTACTGTTATTGTTTGCAGCAAACAGTGCCTAGTGCATGGTAAATACTCGGTAAATATTTATGGACCGAAACCAGCTAATTTCAATCAGAGGGGCAAAGAAGGAAAACAGTATTTTTTTAACTTCACAAACACTAGTGAATACCTTTTTATTAGTTTACCATTTAGAAGAAATCATTCTACTAGTTTCTTTGTAAGGGAATCCTACGATTAACGTGGCTTTCTAGTGAGAAATGTGGCTGCCAGACGGAATGGCATCTATATTTATGCCACAGAAGAGCAGTTTTTTCAAATAATCAAGTCAGATCAAAGCATAAATTGTTAGCTTTGTTTGCCACGTATGAAATTTGAATGATTGCATGTGTGCTGGTGTGTGCTTAACCTGCTGCTAGCTGCTTGCAATTATGGGGTCCATGACTGCTGGATGTTGTTGACTTGATTTCTTTCATTTTAAGTGTGGCTGAAGAGGCAGAGCTGATCAGAGACAAGATGTGAGAAAAGAGGCAACATGAATGATTTTTCAGCCACACTATGAAACAATTACCAACTATCCTTAGGTATTCCTTGTACTTTCAAAACTGAACACGAGACTTTCCCTGATATAGGCTACAAATTTTGAAAAACAGATATACTGGAAAATTTTGGTACAGCTGCATAGAACCTGAAGCAGGGACTTTAAAGTGTGTCTCCAGGTGACATGTGTTAGAACAAAGATAGGAGAAAATTAGGCCTCCTCTTGGTCAAAATAGATGAGGTCAAAATCCTTCTCCTAGCCTGGTGTCAAAGTCTGAAATGCCTACTTTTAGAGTTTCTGTTTTTATCCTGAGTTCTGCTTTTAAAATGTGTGCATTCCTGAATATAGAGGAGACTGATTCGTGAAGTTATTGGAACTAATCAGATCCATGTTCTTCCCACTGGGAGAGATTATCAGTAAGAGAGGCTGAAAGAGAAAGGCGGAGTTGCATTGGAGGAGACTAGAAGCACCAACTCTGGCTTTTCTAAACATAGAATGGACCCGGTACAGTACAGTAGTCATTGAACTACTTTGGAGGATAATATTGTGGGGCAAATGATTTGAGAGTGAGTTTTGTGATGTGAGTTCATCTGAGAAAATGGATTTTTTAGACTTTCAGTGTTGCTATGCAATATGAATTTTGATGGTTTTTTCCCTAGTTAGGGGCCCAACAGGAAACAGATGGCACACTTAAATTAGGATAATTTGAGGAGAGTTTCTGTTTAAAGAGACTATTTACAAAGGGCTGATGGGTTGTAGTAGAAACACATGGGATAGTCTAGGAAGTAGGAGTTAGAAGCTGCAGAGTGGTTGACACCCTTTGGCCCTAAAGGGGTGATTTTCAGAGCTTGGAAAGGGAAAGCTATTCAGAGCAGACCACAGTAGGAGGAGCAATGACCTTGATGCAGCCAGCTAGAGGAAAACCCATTGGGAAAAAGCTAACACATGAACACTTTGACCTTCCTCTTCTCCCTTCCTCTGGTCTTTCACCAGGGCTCCCTATTGGCCAAACCCAACTGGAAGCTAAAGGGAAAGGGAGCACATTCCTACAGGGCCAGCCTCCCCGGGCAGAGATGAAGGTAGGCCGTGGGAGAGAGTGGGCCTCAGGAGCAAGTAGAAGATCTGTAGCATAATGATGCTTCCATTCACTTGACAAGAAGTTCTGAGAAAGAGCCAGCCAAGGTCCTTCCCCTTTCCCAATGCTAGCTTTCTGAGTGAAGCTGCCATGGGCTGGTGGAAAGGAGAAGATGATAGGTCCTTAAAATCAGATTTGAAGTTTTGATTAAAATCTCAGACTTAAACCCAATTTCTGCATGGAGAAGATTTTTTCTAATGGAAATTGATAGTCCATGACATCAGAATGGCTGGAAAATGTAAGGGCCTACCAGAAGTTTTATCCCAGAGCAGAGAAAGATGACCTTGCTCTCCTCATGGACCACCACCTAACTTTATATATGTGTAAAGCCACAGTGGGGACAAAGAGAAATAAGGTAGCATTTTGGTTAGGTTAGAAATTTGTGCTTACTCAATATACCACTCCCATCATCTTTACCAACTTTTTCACTTTATAGGTCATGAAACCTATATCCAGAGGATTTGATTCCCATGCCCCACTTCGGCAAGCCATTTCACAGCCAAATCCCAACTAGAGGTATGACTTAAGACATCTATAGGATATGCAGCTACAGGCTTACATAGGCCTTTAGCACAGGGGCAAATTTCAAACAAGGTCAAAGACATTGCTTAGCTATCTTTGCTGTCTTTTGGGCTGTAGACATTACCCTTAGGTGGTGGAGTATATGGTGAGTAGGGAGGTCTCACTTGCTAGCCTGGGCTTCCTGGTTACAATGATTTGTACCTCTGCTCTGAGGTTTACACCTTAGTTTTGTAATTCAGAAACTCAATTCATCTGTTCACCCGAGAATAGTCAGGTCCTGATGAACTGATGCATTTGCCAACCTTGCCACAGGTTTAAATCAAAGTGTCCATTGGATTACCCTGAGAAATGTTGTCAAAAAGATAAGAGTGGTGTCAGCTGGTCAACATTCTGTGGCTGAATTGTTTGGAGAAAGAACACAGATCAGACATTCACTTTCATTCTCAAGAAAATAACTCAAATTCTAAGTGCCACTGATTGTGTGTCAAAGACATAAATTCACACATAAATGGCAATATGTACTATTAATAAATTACTGATGATATGCCTTGCACTTTTAGAAATTCCTGGGTGTTTTTCATGTGTATATATGACAACGTAGTAAAACCCTGGCATCATAAAACTTTGACTAGCCAGAACTTAGTTAGAACCCTAAATTTAAAAGGATTTCTTTTGGGTATACCTGGCTGGCTCAGTTGGGGAAACATGCAATGCTTGATCTTGAGGTTGTGAGTTCAAGCCCCACGTTGGAGTTAGAGATTACTTAATGACTTAAAAGTTGTTGTTTTTTTTTAAAATACTTTCTTTGGGTTCATATTCTAGTTAACTATTTCTTCTCAGCTCCAAATCCACTCTTCACTGCCCTGCTCTGTGATGCAGCTGTAAACATTTTTCCTTTGTAGCTGGCATGATGGTTGGTGAATAAAGAGCACTGGAGAGCCACTGCAGGGGGAAGGTGCTTTTCTTTCCTGTTCTGAGGGGGCTTTCCTTCTCTTGCAGTACATGGCAGCCATGGGCTCCAGAATCCCTGCTGTACTCAATCCTTCAGCAAGTCTCACAGGCACCCCAGTACGTGACCTCTTGCTTCCCCACTTACCTTCCAGCACCTCACTACACCCTCTCCAGTGAGGTCAGCCTCTCAGGCGGGGTGGGGGGAGGAAAGGCTCTTCTAACTGTGGTCCTTCCTTGGGTCTGCAGCGCTAGCCCTAAAGCAGGCGTCCTCCAGGGGGCTGGGGGTTGGTGTGAAACAATCTCAGGGATTACAGTGGTGTGTGCAGCCCTCCAAAGGATCCCAGAACTTAAACAGATATACAGTGCATCTGCAGTATTAAAATTTAATGCAAAGGAAAAAAAAAGTCTAGAAAATCTCTTTAGGGGAGCAATAATGAAAAAAAGCTAGATAACAGTGCCCTAAAAGCAAGAGCGGCTCACCATACCCAGTATCCCTACATTCTTTAAGATCCTCTTTACTCCATAGTTAATCCCATTTTTAGTTAATATAGTTTATATTAAACTTTCAATTATTGCATGGTTTGTCATCTAACTGGACTTTGATACAGTGCCCTTGACATCTATGAAAAAAGGCAAATTGAAGGCTGAATAAAAAAAAAAACTTCAAGACATTTTCTAGAACCTGCAGGGATTAATCTCTAGCTACTCATATCTTGTACAGTAGGAATATATGTTCAGGATGATGATCTTGGGACCATAATATACTGAATGACCAAAAATAAGCTATTAGTCTGATCTTGGTGAAGCAAAAACATTGATAAAAACTACAATTGAGGCCACACAGGTTTTCTGGATAGCATTTAATTGGTCCAATGCATACTATTGCTACTGAACACGTTTCTCGCTTGTAACTATTTTCTTAGGTGCCAAACTGTAATAGTGATGACAATAGTAATAGTAATGATAGCGAACATACACTGGCTACTTACTAAGCTCCATCACTCTGAGAAGAGGGCTGAGAACAAATAGGAAAAGGCCAGCATACAAGCAAGGAGGCTAACTAGGAAGCTGCTGCAGAAGTCCTAGCTCGAGGGGATGGTGGCCTAAACAAGGGAGACAGAGGGCATGCAGCTGCCTCATCGGTGCCCGGAGCAGGAAGGGCTCTCTAGGCAGTTCAGCCCCTAAACATTGTGCACCAGAGCAGTCGTTCGTTAACCACCAGAGAAGCGGGACTTGAGATAGAATCTTACACCCCTTCGGGAGACTGAGCAGTTTGGTCAAGCAAAGAATTTTGTCAGAACATCAACAGAGCTTATGAATAGCCAGTTCTCAGAAATGGAAAACCAAATGACCCAGAAGTATTGAAGAGAAGTTCGGCATTATAAGTAAACAGAGACCTGCCTATTAAGACTAATTACTCTCACACCCAATAGATTTGTAAAAATTAGAAAGTCGGGCAATGACTTTGCAGTCTTGGCAAAGATGTGGGGAAACAAGAACCCTTACGTGCTGTTGGCATAGCTGTAATTAGATATGAGCATTCTGTGTGCACACATGCTCACATACATGTCACTAGAATTCTATGGATGACTCAGAACTCCCTCTTCACACGGGTTCCTAAGGAGACACGTATGAACGTCTTTATCACAGGCCTGTTCGTGATACAAAGGAACTGGAGGCAATCTGGGTATCTATCACTAGAGGAGTCAATATGTTAAATGTATTGGACATATAATATGGAACTGTATTGCAGTGGTTCAAAGAAATTAACTACATGTGCATAAAGGAACATGGAAAGAATTTAGAAACAGCACTGTGGTGCCTGGATGGCTCATTTGGTCCAACTCTTGATTTCGGCTCGGGTCATGATCTTAGGACTGTGAGATTGAGCCCCATGTCACACTCCCAGCTTTGCGTGGAGCCTGCTTAAGATTCTCTCTCTCCCTCTCTTTCTGCCCCCCCAAAAAGCAATAAACAGAATAAGAGCCATTAAACAATACAGATTAAAAACACACACATTCCTAAAACAACATTATAAAATCCAACTCAAGGATACATGCATTTCCAAGCACATACTAAATTCATTAGAATAGCTGTGGATGCTGGAAATGAGTGGGGAAAGGAAAAAAAAAAACAAGAAAATAATAAAGTAAAATAAAACAAGAAAAGGTATCACATGGATGATTGTGTACCATGAGCTCCAGAGGGTGATTAACTCCAGTCTTTCTGAAATCCAAAAGAAAAAAAAAAAAAGAATCTAAATCTTATATTTCTTGAACTTTTTTCTTTCTGCAAATGAGATGTGATGTTTGCCTTTTTTAGGTAACCCGTGAGAACAGCTGAGTGAGTAGTTCATCCATCTAGCCAGGCTTTCCAGGTCTCAGGGCACATTTGAGCAAGGCAGACTTCCATGAAAAGCAGACTTCCATGAAAAGCCAGTGGATGAGAACGGTGTGGAGGATGCACCTGTAAACTGAATTCTAGAAACTAAAGCCTAAGTGCAGCCTTATTTATGAAACTAGAAACGCAGTGCAAAACCCATAATGAACATATTATAGTAGCAGATCTGTGACCCAACTTGGTTGTTTCTGTTCAGCGAAAAGAAAACTTGAGATATTAATTAACTACGAAAAACAGAAGAGAGGAGACAAAAGGTATCTCCCAGACATCTGCAAAGACCATTCAGATTATGTGGCATCAGCGGGCTCTATAAAAATGCATGTACATAGATGTGTGTCTTTAAATTTTTTTAAAGTGAATTGACCTCAGGATTCTGTTTGCTTCAAATGCCTTCAATTAAACAGGAAACAGCCTGGTTTGATTCTAGGGCTCTTTCTTTTTAAACCGGCCAGGTCTGTCCTCTTGAAGGGAAGGAAAGCAAATGAGCCCGAGTATTGCTGCTTCTGAGAAGGACCCCATTCCATCACCTGCAGAATGAATCGGTATGTCCTTTTTCAGTTCGTTTGTTCTCATTTTCAACTGTTTGCCTAGACAGTGGGTTGCCGGGAATTCACTTGTCTTTTGTTTTGTGTTTGCGTCTTGGCGTTTTTTGATTTTTGGTTTTTCGGTTAGCTATAAAACTGTAGCCACCTAACTTAAAGGACACTCTGAAGTTTGCAGGATCTGCTTTCCAGAGAAAGCCTGAGAGGTGGGGAAGTGAGGGAAGAAGTGAATTCTTGATTCTTGAGTGCTACACTATCACTTGCTCCTACCTCTGAGTTATCCTTTGTGCTTAAAAGCCCCTTTCTTTGCCATTAGAAGGAATAATTCTATAAAATGTATTCCATCAGGATACTTCATTATTTGAAAACAATTTTTTTTGCCTACCATTTCGTTTTTCTGTGGTAACACAGTGGTCTCACCTGCAGATTTCACTGAAAGTGTCAAACTAGGCTTCAGGAGCATGCCGAGTTTAACGAAAACTTTAAAAATGTATGTACACATGAATGAATATAAGTTTTCAAAACTACATATCGATATACTACTGAAGTAAAACTATCACAAAGTCTTAGAACTTCATAGAAGGAAAGAACCTTAGCAATTAATGACCTCACCTTCTTTATTTCTTTTCTGTTTCCCCTGCAACATACTCAGTAACAACATTTTGACATAAGGAGACCCACTTGAGAAGGACAAATATCTATACCATAGCTTGGAAAGATCCACTTTCTCATTCTTTCCTCACACTAAGCTTATTCATTTTTAGAGACCATTTGGTGCCAATGGATGATAAAGGTGATAGTGTAATTTAAAGACTTCTTGTTTTATTGACCAGACCATTGCTTTGTCTTAACTGGAAGACATAAGGCAGCCATCTACGGGGCCCTGGAATATGAAACAAGTCCCCACCTGCAGAGCAGCTCTGAGTACCTGTATATTGTTTACTGCCCTTTTTAACCTTACAATTAAATGCCACACTACCTCTGCTATCGATTAATATATTCAACTAAAAGGTTTCTATTGGCTATTAGTATTAAAGTATTTGCTGTATTATCAAAAGCATAATGGGGTGTTCGGCTGTTTCAATCAGTGGAGCATGGGACTCTTGATCTTGGGATTGTAAGTTCAAGCCCCAGGTTGGGTGTAGAGAATACTTTAAAATAAATAAACAAATAGCTTATTGTTAATCAGTTAATGATTTTTGTAATGCAGTATCTGACTGGTTTTTCAAAACTGGCTTTTGACTTTTTAAAATTTTATCGCACATATTCATGTAGAAAAGTTGCAAAATACATCTGAACAAAAGACAATTTTTCATAATCTCACCACCTACAGAAAAATAGCATTTTCCCATATATACTTCTACAATCCATTTTTATCTTAAACAATATTTTACTTCAAAATTTTCACCCAAATACACTTGTTTCTACAAAGGTGAGCTCCTGAGAACCAACTTCCTTTGTGCAGACAGCAGATTCTGCTCTGGAGGGAAGGAAGTGGCTCATATCCTGGCTACCAGGGGATCATTGTTTCTCTATCAGAGCTGGCTTAGCGCCTTCTTCAGCCACAGGACAATTATGTGACAGAATCCAAGAGTTGGACCTGCGTTCAGAGAAGGCGACTTAAGGCAAATTTTACTTAACATATGGAGAGTGTTAGGCACTTTCCACACCTTCTGTTTAATTATTACTTTAAATTAATTGTTATTAATTTAATTATTCCTCAGAAGAACTTGAGTTTGAATCCCAGCTATTCCTTGCAAGCCAGATAACAGTGGGTAAGTTATGAAGGCTCTTTGCCACAGTTTCTTTATCTGTTAAATAGGGACAACAAGGGTACCGACCTCACCAGGTTCTCGTAAAGACGGAGAGCTTACAACAGAGTCCTGAGGGCCTGGCCTGCTGTGAGAGTTCAACAAATGTCAGTAGCACTATTGTTGTGGCTGTGGATTGCCATGGGGATTATATGAAATACTCTCTTTGAAACTCCTGGCACACTTTGGAATTATTATTACAATACTTAGTATTACAGGGAGGGTTTGTTTTTAACCACCCACATTTTCCTTTGGCAGCACTCCCCAGTTTTTGACTCCAGTCCAGGGCTATTTGCTAGAACTTTCTGTGGCCATAGACAAGGTCCATAATTTGTGCTGGTCAGTATGGCAGCCATCTGCCAAATGTAGCTAGTGAGCTCTTGCAATGTGTCTGGTGCAACTGAGGAGTTGAATTTTTCATCTTATTTTATTTAATTGTAATTAATTTTAAGAATCGCCACTAGTCCCATAATTTCTATCTGTTCCTACTCCTGTCTGATTTCTTCAGCTGCCTTTAGGCGTATGGAAATCCACCTGTAGGGACTCTAGTGAATGTCTTCTCATTCACATTAGGATTTTTTTTTTTAAGATTTTATTTATTTATTTGAGAGAGAGGATGAGAGAGAGTGAGCATGAGAGGGGGAAGGTCAGAGAGAGAAGCAGACCCCCTGCTGAGCAGGACCATCCCCTCCAATGCATGACAAGATCCCAGGACTCCGGGATTGTGACCCGAACTGAAGCCAGTTGCTCAACCAACTGAGCCACCCAGGTGCCCCACACTGATTTTGAATAACGTCATTTTCTACATGGTACATTCTGGATAAATGATAAATTACAGTCCCACCATTCATAAAGTAAAAACAAACTGGATGTATTTCCAATGTCAGTCTTCTCCACTCTAGCTTTCCATAAGCACTTTGGGTTTTTTGTTTTTGTTTTTAAGATTTATTTATTTATTTTAGAGCAAGAGTGTGGGCTCCCCACCAACCTCAGAGCACAAGGCAGGCCAATCCCACCACCTCCAAGACTGCAACACAGGTCGAAACCAGGAGTCCATTGCCCAACCAACTGAGCCACCCAGGCACCCCTCCAGCAGCATTTTATAAACTTACATGAGAAGAACTTAATAATCTTTTTCAAAAAACATTCAGTAGTTTAATCTAGAAGGCTGTTTTATCAAGCCCCTCATTGTGCATAGAGCTTACTTTAAAATGAATGAATGAATGATTGAATGAATGAATGAATGAACGAAGGAATGAAGGAACCAATCGCTGCTTTACAGATCCGGAATGAAAAGAGGATTATCTCTGCTGTCAACTACTCTCCCTCACAGTCCAAAGCTGGGTAATGCTTGTTCTGCTCTGATTCTGTGTGGTTGGGTCAGTTATGTGCTTCCCTGTGGACTCTGGCCCATAGCCCCCTCCTGAGCCTCAGGCTGACAGACCTCACCCATCCCTAGTGTTGAGTCACAGCCTGGGTAGGCTTCCTGCAGGCAGCCACTGAGTAACTTGGAGCTAGTGCCTCACCCGGAAGTGAGCTCACAATGCCTATTCCAGTTTGCAGGGTCCTTGCTTATTTTCTCTGTTATGAAGCCAGTCTGAACTTCAGGGTCTAAATAAATCACCTGACCCTCATATCAAAGAAAACTATAAAACCCAAACCAATTTTCATTAGGGAAGCCTAGCTCTTCCTTCTCCTGGGGAAAGGCTGCCACCTGCTGTACAAGATCAGCACTGGGCTTTTCCAAGGTCACCCAACAGCCACTTCTATATAAATGAACCTGTGCACAACCACATCTGCCTTCCTTCCCCTCTGTGTGTCAGGAGTGCAAAGAGGAAAACCAATAGACATTCCAAAACTGGAGGGCACCAAAGCAAACTCATCCGTATGAATGGTGCCCAGAAGGAATTGGCTTCTCTCTGATTAGACAAGCATTTATTCTTTCCCACTCAGCAGCACTATTTTTTCAAGTTGGCTCATAGTACCCTACATAAAATCTCTGTTGTTAAGAGGCTGACTTATTTCTTCAATCCTTCCAGTTCTATGTATCTTTATCTATTCTTCATAGTCATGGTGAGTCTTTGGTAGGAGAAAGGATGAGAAGAGGAAAAAAAAAACTGATGGTTTACAGGGTAGCATTCTTGAGCCTTGCACTCTGACTTTCTTCAAAAATCCTCAAACTCAATGAAATACACTGTAGTGATGAGCACTGATGGCTGCTGTCCAAGACATGGTTGAATCTTGGAGGCAGCATGTTGAGTGAAGAAAGCCAGACACCAAACATTTACAGATACAAAGTTTGTAATGGAATTCTATGTCTATAAAGTACAAAAACAGGCAAAACTCAATGAAGCTGATAGTGGCTAACTATGGGGGTGGGATAGTGGTGGGGTTTAGGACACACAATTCCCAATGATGGCATCTTGCCATATTGAATATTTTAAGCTGAGAGTTTGATAAAAGACAGAGCTGGAGGGCCACTCTGACCTCTCCCCCTCATCATTCCCCCTTCTCCTCTGAAATGGGTCAAAAAACTCGTGTGAGAGGTGCCCTCCCTATAACCAGAGGAAAAAGTCTTATCTTGGAAGATAAAGAGACGCCAAGAAGAATCCTAACAAACAGGCCTTGCTAAGTTCCCCCAGTTTACTGTAATTACCTTGTACTCTCTAACCTATCACACTCCTCTATAACTGTACACTTGTCATCAAACCTAGCACAAAAATACACAATTCTGTTTTCTTTAGGGGGGGAATCTTCGCTTCCTGATAAAGGTTCTTTTTATTTGTTTGTTTGTTTGTTTGTTTGACAGAGAAACACAGCGAGAGAGGGAACACAAGCAGGAGGAGTGAGGGAGGGAGAAGCAGGTTTCCCGTCTAGCAGGGAGCCCGATGTGGGACTCGATCCCGGGTCTCCTGGATCATGACTTGAGCTGAAGGCAGTCACTTAACCAACTGGGCCACCTAGGTGCCCGCTGATAAAGGTTCTTAAGTAAAACTTACATTAAGTAAATGTGTATGCTTTTCTCCTGTTAATCTGTCTTTGTAAGTTTAATTTTCAGACCCAACCAGGAACCCTAACAGGGTCGAGGAAAACCTGTTCTTCGCCTACAGTAATGTATTGATTGATGTAGACGATCGATGTATTGATATATATCAATAAGAAATCCTTGTCAGTCAGGGCACCTGGGGGCTCAGTTGGTTGAGCGACTGCCTTCAGCTCAGGTCATGATCCCAGAGACCCGGGATGGAGTCCCACATCAGGCTCCTTGTTTTGCGGGAGGCCCGCTTCTCCCTCTCTCACTCCCCCTGCTTGTGTTCCCTCTCTGCTGTGTTTCTCTCTGTCAAATAAATAAAATCTTTAAAAAAAAAGAAAAAGTATTCCTTGTCAAAGGAATTAAATATTCATGAGTAAAATAATATGATACCTGAATTTTTTTAGAAAACTTCAGAAAAATAATTAGGTATGGATAGATGAAACAAAAATATATAATTTAATAACGTTAAGCTATAGGATAGATACATGGAAGTTCATTATTCTATTCTCCCTACTTTTGTGTATTTGAATGTTTTTACAATAGTTTTTAAAATTCATGGATGAAATTTTAACCTTAGTGAAGAGAATAATATAAAACCCAAAAGTCAAAAATGAAAAAAAAAAATGAGGCCTCCACATCCGTTCCAGCTCCTTCCTTCCATCATAAAGCCTATAAAGTAAAATGCTGGCTTTGCTAGCCCTCTGGCATGGAGCCTAATGCAACCTAATGCTAGTAATGGAAGGTGTAGGCAGAAATCATATATTATAGCCACATTCATAAGTAATACATATCAAAATAACAGTGAAGTATCATCTATTTTTCACCCATTGGACTGATAAAGACCAAAGAGTTTGTTAATACCAAATGTCGACTGTTTGAGGACACAGTTGTTTTTTTCCACTATTGGTGAAAACCTAAGTTTATATAAAGTATTTTGGAAGAGTAATTTGGAAATATGTATCAAAATTCTCTGAGAGCAAAAGCAACATTTAAGTCGTAAGAGGGGGCATGAATTTGCTGTGATGAGCACTGGGCAATGTATGGAAGTGTTGAATCACTATGTTGTGAACCTGGCACTGATACAGCACTGTATGTTAGCTAACTGGAATTAAAATAAATACTTAAAAAAATTTTTTTAAAAGAGTGGGCATGGAAAGGAGGCAATAGGTAGAAGAGTCTACGTAGTGTAAAAGTGGGCTCATTATATGACTGACTAAATATGGAGAAAAGGCTCCAAAATTACTAGGGATGTTAACAGAAATAGAAAGTCAGTGGGAGGCACTTGTTCGGACAAGCAGATAAATAATTCAGTTTGGAATATGTTATGTTTTGTTTTCTGATACTTCCACGAAGTCCCTCTAGATCTAAAGTCTCGATGTTAAGAGAGATGCTCATATAGGTGATTAATAATTTCATTAAGTAATAATCCAGGAACTCACCAGAAGGCAAACTGAGAGAATACCATTTAGTCTTAATTGTAAAGCGGACCCACTTAAAGAAAAGGTACTTCAAACAATGGCTACGGTTTCTTTTTCTTCTACACAACTGGCAAAGATTTTTTTTAAAATAACGTAGTTTGACAAAGATGTAGGGAAATGGATACTTGTCATATAGGCTGGTGTCCATATAAGTGATTACAACTTCTGGAAGACAATTTTTATAGTACATAGCAAAAACCTAAAAAGCGTTAGGGCTTTTGAGCTCTCAATTCCAATTCTACCTAAAGAATGTATGTAAATATTTTTATTTAATTGTTTTCCATCAAAGTCATATGTGTATGTGGTACTGCAAAGGTAAATTCTAAAAGACATATAAGAGTACAGTGCAAACTCTCCTACCCATACTGCCCTTAAAAGGCCACCACTTTTAAATCTAGCTGTTTGATCTGTTATTTACATCTTTGTGTTTAAATAATTTGCTCATTCAGCTATTTCTCCCTCCTCCCTTTTTTTTCCGAGTGTGGTTGATACACTATGTTACATTAGTTTCAGGTGTATGACATAGTGATTCAACAAGTTTATGCATTATGCTCTGCTCACAGTGGTGTAGCTACCATCTGTCACCATATAATGCTATTACAATATCATTGACTATACTCCTCATGCTGTGCCTTTTATTCCCGTGACTTGTTCATTCCATAACTGGAAGCCTGTATCTCCCACTCCCTTTTACCCATTTTGCCCAACCCTCTCCACGTCTCCCCTCAGTAATCATCAGTTGGTTCTCTGTATTTATAGGCCTGATTCTGCATTTGCTCATTCATTTGTTTGTTTGTTTTTAGATTACATTTATAAGTGAAATCACATGGCATTTGTCTTTCTCAGTCTGACCTATTTCACTTAGCATAAGACCCTCTAGGGCCTTTCCATGTTGTCCCAAATGGCATAGTCTCATCCTTTTTTTAAGGATATGTAATGTTCCTTTGTGTGTGTGTGTGTGTGTATATATTATATCTATCATATCTGTATATTATATCTATTATATCTTCCCTACCTATTCATCTATTCAATGGACACTTAGGTTGCTTCCATATCTTGTCTACCATAAATACTGCCAAAATAAATATAGGGATGCATATATCTTTTCAAATTAGTGTTTTTATTTCCTTTGGGTAACTACCAAAGGAATGGTATTATTGAATTGTATGGTATTTCTGTTTTTAATTTTTTGTGGAAATTCCATACTGTTTTCCACTGTGGCTGCACCAGTTTACATTCCCACCAATAGTGCCTGGGGGTTCCTTTTTCTCCACTTGCTTGCCAGCACTTTTTGTTTCTTGTGTCTTTCATTTTAGCCACTCTGACAGGTGTAAGGTGATGTCCCATTATGATTTTGATTTGCATTTCTCTAATGACCAGTGACGTTGAGCATCTTTTCATGTGTCTGTTGGCCACCTGTATGTCTTCTTTGGGAAAATACCTGTTCAAGTCCTCTGCCCTCTTTTTAATTGGATTGTTTGGGGTTTTTTGGTGTTGACATGTATAAGTTCTTTATATATTTTGGATATTAACCCCTTATCAGTTATATCACTTGCAAATATCTGCTCCCATTCAGAAGGTGGCCTTTTTGTTCTATTGATGGTTTCCTTTGTTGTGCAGGAGCATTTTATTTTGTTGTTGTCTCACTAGTTTATTTTTGCTTTTGTTTCCCTCCCCTTAGGAGACTTATCTAGAAAAATGTCGCTATCGCCGGGTCAGAAAAATTACTGCCTGTGTTCTCTCCTAGGATTTTAGAGTCTCTCATAATACGTCTTTGTTGTTCAGCTCTTTTTTGATTTATCAACTGAAAACATAGTGTATTGACATCCGGTTATGGTAGTTGAGGATTTAGCTCTTCATTCAACTACCACCTCCACTTCCCCACCTCCTCCCACGATAGTTTCATCATCATCTTGAAATGTCACATAGCAAGACTTCTTGGCAAGAACATCATAAGGCAAAAATGTGTTGATTAATTCAGTAGTCAATATTTACATAATTGTGACTATAAAGATTTTCAAATGTCAAATGGCTAGCAATGTATTTTTTCAAACCTACTAACACAAAACCATAAAACAATATATCAGCTGTTTTTCCCTCAAAAAAATCCTTCCTCTTTTTTTCATATTGAGTATAGTTGACACATGGTGTCATGTCAGGTATACAGCAGAGGATTTAACAAGTCTATTCATTATACTATGCTCACCACAAGCGTGGCCACCAATCTGTCCCTGGTCTCCTTGATTTAAACAGGACTGGCTGTGCCCTAGGCTTTGAGGCATGGTTGTCACTCCAGGACTTCATCTCATCCTCTAGCTTAGTCTTCCCATTTCCTGGATTCCTGGGCTTCTTTCTCTGTAGACTCTGGTCTCTGAAATAGTAATTTTCTCAGAAAGGTACGTAAGATGTAAATTTTTGAGACCTTGAATCTCTAAAAATGTCTTTATTCTACCCTCACACTGTATTGATGGTTGGATATAAAATTCTTACTGAAACACAATTTCACTTCAAAATGTTGAAAGTAACATTCCATTGCATTCTAGAACTGAGTGATGCTGTTGAGAAGCCTAAAGTTATTGTCGTCTCACCCCCCCCACCCCGCTTTTTTGATGGTTTGTTTGTTTGTTTCCCCTTTGTTTTGATGCAATTGGTTTTCTCCTTTTTGGAAACTTTTATGATCTTTATTCTCAGTGCTCTGTTTCATAATCTTGTCCTTGCAATAGGCCTTTTTTCATTCCCTGGACTGGATATTCCAACCTGGAGATTATGTTCTTCAATCAGATGAATTTTCTTGGATTTTCTCTATAATCTTTTTTGTCTTCATTTTGTTCTATAGTCTCTGGAACTCTAGCTGAAATGGAATTTTTGTTTGATGTTCCATCTCTTTGTCATTTTGTTTGATGCTCTGGGAGATACCTTCAATGTTCTCTTGATCTTTTTTTGGATTTTTTGTTTTAGTGATTATAGTTTTAATTTTTATTTCCAGTAATCTCTACACCCAACATGGAGCTTGAATTCATGGCCCCAAGATCAAGAGTTGCACACTCCACCAACTAAGCCAGCCAGGCACCTTGCATCTTTAATTTTCTTTTCTTTTTCTTCTTAAGATTTTATTTACTTATTTGAGAGAGAGCATAAGTAGGAGGAGAGACAGAGGGAGAAGCAGACTCTCCATTGAGCAGGGAGCACTGGAGGCTTGATTCCAGGATTCTGGGATCTTGACCAGAGCCTAAATTAGATGTTTAACTGACTGAGTTACGCAGGTGCCTGTTTTTAATTTTCACATATTTTTTTAGAAAGCCGCCCCCCCTCCACCGCCCCTCCTTGTATCTTGCATCATGTTTACTTCCTCTGAGTTCCTTTTTTGTTTGTCTGTTATCTTTGATATCCTGAGGATTTCTTAATTATCTGGCCTCTGTTATTTTTGTAAGTGAGAAAAATCAACTAAGAAAGCAAATTGAAAGCCCTTGCTGGGGTGGAGGGGAAGGTCAAATGGTGGGTGATCCTTTGAGATCCTTTGATACACTGACCTTTTTATTGTCTGGTTATAAAATGCCAGTGTAGGAAACTATTTTTTTTTTTTGAGGGTGTTTAGTTTCTCCATTGAAGAATTCTCCATTGCCCTGTCTTAAATGTTTTGTGATCAAGGTATAGAAAAGAATGTGAGTAACACTTAAGTTATTGCTATGTAATGACCTTGTTTGTATATTTAGGCTGTTGCAACCAAGAAAATTCAGGTTGCATGTTTGCAACTTGTATACCCCCATGAAAAAATAGTCTGGAAATACACATACCAAAATTTGAAAATTATTATCTGTTATGTGGATTCATGGGTGATTTTAATTTTCTTCTTTTTTCTACAAAATTCACATGTACTTTTCAAGATTATTTAGTTTAGTAAAAGCAAACCATAAGAAGCAAACAAGCCCATTTTTTTAATGGACAAAAAATTTCAACAGATATTTTACCAAAGAAGATATACAGATAGCAAATAAGTACCTGCAAAGATGCATACCATATGTGGTCATTAGGGAAATAGAAATTAAAACCACAGTGAGATACCACTACACACGCTCTAGAATGGCTTTTATTTTATTTTATTTTTAAGATTTTATTTATTTATTTGACAGAGAGAGAGATCACAAGTAGGCAGAGAGGCAGTCAGAGAGGAGGAAGCAGGCTCCCTGCCAAGCAGAGAGCCTAATGTGGGCCTTGATCCCAGGACCCTGAGATCATGACCTGAGCCGAAGGCAGAGGCTTTAACCCACTGAGCCACCCAGGTGCCCTAGAATGGCTTGTTTTTTTTTTTTTTTAAAGATTTTTATTTATTTGACAGAGAGAGAAACACAGCTAGAGAGGGAACACAAGCAGGGGGAATGAGAGAGGGAGAAGCAGGCATCCTGCTAAGCAGGAAGCCCAATGTGGGGCTCGATCCCGGGTGTCCGGGATCATGACCTGAGCCAAAGGCAGTGGCTTAACCAACTGAGCCACCCAGGCGCCGCCCTAGAATGGCTTTTAAAAACAAAGCTTACAGGGGTACCTAGCTGACTTAGTCACTGGAGTATGCGATTCTTGATATCAGGGTCCTGAAGTTGAGCCCCATGTTGAGTGTAAAGTTTACTTTAAAAATAAATAAATAGGGGCACCTGGGTGGCTCAGTTGGTTAAGCAACTGCCTTTGGCTCAGGTCATGGTCCTGGAGACCCGGGATCAAGCCCTGCATTGGGCTGCCTACTTGGTGGGAGGCCTGCTTCTCTCTCTCTCACTTCCCCTGCTTGTGTTCCCTCTCTCGCTATGTTTCTCTCTGTCAAATAAATAAATAAAATCTTAAAAATAAATAAATAAATAAATAAATAAAATCTCTAAAATAAATAAGAATTAAAATGAAGATATAATAACTAGTGCTGGTTAGGATGCAGAGCAATTCTCATCCATTGTAAATGGAGAAGCAAATACCGCAACTTTGGAAAACAGTTTGGCAGTTTTTACGAAGTTATGCATTTACCGTAGGACCAAGTAATCCCACTCCCAGGTCTTTATCCAAAAGAATGAAGGTATATGGGGTGAGGGGATGGGCTGACAAAGGGACAGCATAAGAGAATTTTCTGAATGATGGTACTGTTCTGTCTCTTGATTATGTGATTATCCACTTGTCAAAATGTATAATGCTATGCACCAAAAGAGTGACTTTTATTGTATGTAAATAAATACTTAAAAATATTAAACTACGCTTTTGTTTTAAAATCATAACAAAACACTTACATTAGGAGGAGCTAAGTATTTCAAAAGGATCCTATACATGGTTCCTCTATATAGAAAGACTCCTATGGCATTAAAATATAATTAAATTTAGAAAATTAATTCATGTAACATTCTGGAATATATCTATTGTGTACTGTCTGAACACTGGCAATTCTTAGCCCATGAAGTCATAAGAAATTGCATCTTTAACCTTTGAAAAGATGAGACATTGGTCAAAGAGTCTAGATAAGACAAAGTTACATCAATGCAACTTCATCCCTGCTATCTCGTTCATGAAACACATGTTTATAATTATTTACAAATATTTGTTAGTTGCTTACCATATATAAGAAAGAAATGATAATGTAGAAAATACAGAGATAAATCATGAATCTCTTGCTTCAGATCTAGTAGGGGAAACAAACCACATATAGTATATACCATATGACAAAGCAAAAAATGACAGTGTGGCCCGAGGAGTGGAAGAAGGATGAAGGGTAAAGGCTTGCTTTTACTTAATAGGGAGGTCAGAGGTCACTTCTGGAATTTGGATATATAGGGTTGGGAAGGGCCCAGGGAAGGTAGACCAAGGAAAAAGAAACTCAGAGCTTTTCCCCCCCACAAATATGGGAAGTAACTGTGAACACACCAGCTATCATCGTCATCATCACCATGTGAACGGCTTTGTCATACTGACTGCTTTGCTCACCACGTTAATTTGCTGCCAACCTTACTTATTCTGTCCTTCAAGCAGGCTCTCCAGTGTTTGCCTGCACGGTCTTGTGTTCTAATCACTGGGAAGTTGATTTTTTATTATTAAGATTTTATTTATTTATTTGACAAAAAGAGACACAGCCAGAGAGGGAACATAGCAGGGGGAGTAGGAGAGGGAGAAGCAGGCTTCTCGCCGAGCAGGGAGCCCGATGCAGGGCTCAATCCCAGGACCCTGGGATCATGACCTGAGCTGAAGGCAGATGCCCAATGACTGAGCCACTCAGACACCCCTGGGAACTTGATTTTGTTGAGTTTGTCATTTAGTGCTAGTATGTGTGATTATCAGTTAAAAATATATATATTTATTCTAGTCTTTTTCTTCACACCCCTTGTTGCCATTGTGAATAGTACCTCTTTAAAAATGCCACATGAAATTGTTTATTTCTCTGGTATTTCCATTAATATTAAATTTCATTTTAAATTCTTTCATTCCTGTATCATTCAACCAGATAAAAAGGATGAACTGATCAATTTTCATGTGCCCCCTGTAATTGCAATTTTCAGTACTTCAATCATGTCCCTTTATATTCTTTTCATTTTTGCAGGTTAAATAGTTACACTGAGTTGGTTGCTACAGTGAAACTTGAACCTGATCATTGAAGAAGCTTGCAATTTAGCAGAAAACAAAGCACACCAGGATCTTTCACTTCAATTGCACCTTGAGGATTCTGGTCTCTTTTTGAAAATGCCCTGACATGTCTGGTTAGTTTCACCGTTATAATTCTTTCCTTAAACAAGTTTGTGAAGTTGTTGTATTTTAAGGACTATTATACTTACAACTCCTAGGTAGCTCACTATACCTTATGATATAACACTGCTTAACTATACGTAATTTGTAGAAAAGAACATATGTGGGTAAAAGAATTTTCTGGTGAAACCCTTGTATCTTTCTCATGGCACAATTAAGAATTGTGTGTTGTTTCATTTCTGGAGAGGATACTCTTATTGAGAAGAAGACACATGCTGCTAGTTGCTGTTTTGAGTACTCCTTTGACAACGTTTTGTTACTGTTGTCATTTGTCTTTTTCTACCAAGGACAAATCCTCCCCCACCCCCTGCTGTGTGTGTGTGTGTGTGTGTGTGTGTGTGTGTGTGTGTGTGTGTGTGTGTGAGAGGGAGTGACTGGAAATGGCAGTTAATGCCAGTTAACTGGGTCTGGTTAATTTGAGGTTTTACTGTTAACAGACCCAATTACCTCAGCTCTAGAAACTCTCAGAATAAATTCCCTTATTTTTCCTTTTCTTAGTCACTAGCCCTTCTAAACTAAATATCGTTCATAGCCATATCTTCAGTACATTTGTGAAACCATGTTGTTAACAGCTATCAAAAGCCCCTTCAATTTGCCAGCTTAATGGCTGGTGACCCCTTTGAGTATCAAGAGAGAATCCAGGCTATGCGAGGTGCAGGAAACAAGCCAAATCCCTAAAGTATGTGTGGTAAACTGAAAGAGATTAAAAAGAAGTTGATCTAACACAAAGTAGCTAAATTTGGGTTTTCACTTGCAGGGCACAGGTGGTGGACATTGGCGGGGTTTCAGCCTACATTTATTTCCTCTTCTGAAATGGGGCCAGTTTTGTTTTGCTTCTTTTTCTGGAGAATCACATCTTTCTTCACCCTTATTTTTGTATATTCTGGTTAAATGAACTCCATTTCATTCTGGTTTCAGGATTGGCTATGATTCAGGTCCCACCAATTATAGCCTCCCACTGGTTGCAGTGAGCAAATGGAGCCATCATCACTCAGAGCCAGAAAAAGCCAATCTGGGATTTTTGCTGAGCGCATAAAGATGCCTTGGCTTCTACTGGTTTGAACATGGGAAGTTGCACACTAGGAGCTACTGGGAGCCATTTTCCTATCACCTCTCACCACTTGAAGCCTGAGATTGAAGCCAGACAACATGGAGGAGAGCAGGGATCCTCATATTAGGATATAAAGTCCATGAGGGCAGGAAGCGTGGCTTTGTTTTTAAATCTTTTTCATTGATGCATCACTCACATACAGCTAGGTGGGGGTGAGGAGTGGGAAGGCACAAAGCAAATGTTTGAGTAAAAAATTACTGCCTGGTGAATACGCATATTTACTCCTCCCAATTACTACCCCCTCTCTCTTCATGACCATTAATTAGCACCATAGTTTCAAGTTTTTTAACTTTATGTAAATGGAATTATATAATAACATTATTGTGTGTCTGACTTCTGTCACCCATTATTCTTGTAAATGTCTCTGATGAATATATACATGCATTTCTATTGGAGATATATATTAGGATTTCTTTCTTTCTATCTCTCTTTCTTTCTTTCTTTATTTGAGTGATAGAGAGTGCAGAGTGCAGAAATAGAGGGAGAGTCCTAAGCCTCCATGCTGAATGTACGGAGCATGATACAGAGCTCAGTCTTATGACCCCGAGATCATGACCTGAGCTGAAACTAAGAATTGGATGCTTAACCAACAGTGCCACCTAAGTCTTCCTCTATTGGATATATTTTTAGGAGTAGAATTGCTAGATTACAGAGTGCACGTGTGTTTCACTTCAGAAGATGTTGCCAAATTATGTTCCAATGTAATTGCTCCAATTTACTCTTCTCCCTTAGTATGTACTGATTGCTCCACATCCTAGGCAATATTTGGTATTCTCAGTCTTGTGATGTGAATGTACAGTATGTTGTATTGCATTTTTCTAACTAATGAAGCTGAATACCTTTTCTTATGGTTATTTGGATATCCTTTTCTGTAAAGTGTCTATTCAAGTATCTGTCCCTCTTTCTATTGAGTTAACAGTCTTTTCTTCTTTAATTGTAGGAGGGTTAAACTTTTTTAAACTTAGTTACTACACCAATGCCATATCATATTATACTTTAGTCTTATAATTAACTTTAAACTTAGTAACTGATAGAATATGTGCTCCTACCATCTACTTTTTAAATGTTGAGCTATTTTGGCCCTTTGTATTTTCATATACATTTTAGAATCAGGTTACTCTTTTCTGCAAATATACCTGTTGGGATTTTCATTGGGATTGCATTGAATCTATAAATTGATTTGGTAGGATTGACATATTTATAACATTGAAACGTCTAATCCATGAACAATGTGCATACTCCCATTAATTTAGATTATCTTCAATTTTTCTCAATAAAATTCTCTAGCTTTCTGTGCAGGGATGTTGCAGTCTTTCATTAGATTTATTCCTAGGTATTTGATATTTTTATGCAATTGTAAGTGGTAATATTTCTTTTTAAAGTTTGTCATTCATATATAGAAAAACTATTGAATTTTTATATAGTGACTTAATGTATTGGTTTTCTATTGCTGCATAAGAAACTATCATAAACTTTAAAACATCTTAGAAAACAAGATCATTATCTTACAGTTTCTATGAGGCAGTAGTCTAGATACTAGTTAGCTAGATCTGCTTGAGTCTCTTTAGGCTAAAATGAAGGTACCATCAGGGTCTATGATCTCATTTCAGAAGGAGGGTCCTCTTGTAAGTTCACTGATTATTGTTGCAATTCAGTTCCTTGTAGTTATAGGACTGAGGTTCCTCTTTCACTCTGGCTGGCTGTCATCTACCCAACATTTTAGCTCCAAAAAGGCACTGCAATTTCCTGCCACACAGCACTCTCTAAAATATGGTATTTTGTTTCTTTAAAGCAGGAGACCATTTTTTTTCTTTTTTTTAATTATTTTTTTAGAAGACTTTCTTTTGCTTCAAATATCTCTGACTTACGACATCTTTGACCTCTAAACCCTCTTTTATTATTTTTTATTTTTTTTAAAGATTTTATTTATTTGACATAGAGATCACAAATAGAGAGAGGGAGGAGGAAGCAGGCTCCCTGCTGAGCAGAGAGCCAGATGCAGGCCTAGATCCCAGGACCCTGAAATCATGACCTGAGCTGAAAGCAGAAGCTTTAACCCACTGAGCCACCAAGGTGCCCTAAACCCTCTTTTAAAAGAATTTACCTGATTATGTAGGGCTATCAGAATGATCTCCCTTTTAATTAACTCAGGTTCAACTGATCTTAATTATATCTGCAAAATTCCTTCACCGTTTTCATACACCAAAGCCTAGTCATACAAGTGAAATCTCATCATATTCACAAGTCCACCCACACTTAAAGGGAGGGGATTACATAGGGCATGTACACCAGGGAGCTGAAATCTTGGGGGACAACTTAAAATTCTACCTACCACATTTTGTATTCAGCAGCCTTAATAGTTAATTAATTCTACTAATATATCTATACATTTCTTGAGATTTCCTTGATCCACAGCTATATTATCTAAATATAATAAGTTTTATTTCTTCCTAGTTTTTATGTTGTTAAAATTTACTTTTCTTAACTTATTGCATGGGCTAGAATATCCAGTACAGTGCTAAAAAGAAGTAGTGAAGGTGGGCTTGCTCATCTTTTGTGTCATTGTAATTCCACTGTTTAAAATAGAGTATGAGACATAGTAGCTTCTCAATAAATATTTTTAAATGAATAAATGGATGACAGCAAAGCTGGTAGCTGGGGTGGTGGTGAGGGCTGGGGATTGGTTCAAACTTGATCATTTGAACCTCTAAATATCACCATGTCTTAAGTCATCCTTAACCATGAACTTTTTAATGACAGGTTGACAATAAATTGCAACAAATTATTCCCTCCTTTTTCCCCCCAAGCTAGTTTTTTTTTGTCAAATTCAACCTAAATTTTAATTGTATTAGATCTCCTGATCCACAGAATAACATGAGCAAATAAATATTTGAGAGAAAAACAATTATCATGCTCAGAGGAATTACATTTTTTTTGGAAGAGCACTTATGGGGATTCCAACATGTTCATGTTTCTACCATTTTAAAGACAGTCCTCCCTCACATCTACTTCTATCTACCACTTCACCCTCTCCTTTTTTATTTTTTCTTTTCTTCTTTTTTTTAACAACTAAACTTGTAACATTTTTTGGTTTTCTCCATATTAACAGTCCTCAGCTCATCACAATCTGCTTCCAATTCTTCCATCTACCAAACTTATCTTGCTAGGATTAGTAGTGACCTTCATGCTGCCAATCTAATGGACAACACACATATTATTTACTATAATTGACCACTCCTTGTTTTTTCACACACACAAAAATTTACTTCCTTTGTTTCTGTGACCCTATAGTCTCCTGACTTTCTCATTATTTCTCTGGCTCCATTTTCTAGTCTCCCTTGGTTGTTTTTCCTTCTCTCAGAACCTAGTCCATTGACCAGAGAAATATCATGACCCCTGGAATAGAAGTAGCTCTAACTGACACACATCAGTGAGCTAGTTTAATCATAAAGTCAAAGCTGTTTACACAAATGTTTTGTTTGCTCATTGCTTTGATATATGCTATTATAAGCTTATTGTATGGATCTATGGCAAGTTGTCCGCCCTTTTTCATTTCCTTCTCTTTCCTTCCTTTTCTTTTTCTTTTCTGGTCCTCTCTATACTCTCAGAGATCTCATATATATATATATCCATCCTCTCAATTATTAACTATATGTTGGCAGTCTTTGAATTTATATTTTCAGGCCTCTCTTCTGAGTTCCTGACCCATCCACATGTCTCCTTGATATTTCCAGGTAGCTATTACAAAGACACCCCTAGCTGGACACATCAATTACTGAATTTATGGTGTTGGATTGTTTTATCCTCCAATGTTTCTTACCTCAGTAAATGGTTCTAACCCCCCTTTCCCAATTGCTCATGTCAGGAACCTAAGAATCATTACTGATGTCTATTTCTTAGCCCCTATGTCCAAATACTTTCAATTATGTCTCCTAGGATACCTCTCAAACTGTCTACTGTTCTTTATCTTTAGCACTACCAGCTTAGCCTAGCACTTGGACTACTTGGACACTACCTTAGTCAGCTTGGACTGCTATAACACTGTTGATAGACTGAGTAGCTCAAAAAACAGACATTTATTTCTTGCAGTTATGGAATTTGGCAAGTCCAAGATCAAGCTGCCAGCAGATTCAATTCTTAGTGAGACCCTTCTTCTGGCCTCTAGACTGCTGCCTTCTTACTGTGTCCTCACATGGTAGAGAGAGAGTGACCTCTCCTTTTAAGAATGCTAATCCCATTGTGGAGGCTTTACCTCATGATGCCATCTAAACCTAATTGCTGCCTAAAGGTTCTACCTCCAAATACTATCACATCAGGGGTTAAGTCTTCAACATATGCTTTGGGGGCAGAGAGACACAAACATTCACTCCATTAGAGATACCTTCCAGCTGTTCATGTCACCTCTTGCTTACCTGTAGAAACTCATTCTCCACAGAGAAAACTGATGTTTTTGAAACCATGCTTGTGTCATCTCCTTACTCAAAGCACTTGCAATGAAACTTAAACTCCAGCATGACCTATGACTCCCTCTATGATCTGGCTTTGTTCCACTTTTGTCTTCCAGCCATATTGACCTTTTCTCTGTTAACCTAGCTCCTTAGTGCCTTCTTTCTGTGGGCTATTTCTACTACCTGGGACTCTACATGACCACTATTCCCCTTCTCTGGCCAACCCCTATTCATTTTTCACTTTAAATCCTGCTTCCTTGGGCAAGAACTCTCTGTTCACCTAATATTAAATTACATTCACCTTTACAGGCTCCCATAGTTTCTTTTACCTTTCCTTGACACATATTCCAACTCTTGTTGAACAATTTTGCATAATTATTTATTTTATGTCTCTCTTGTGTACTCCCTCTCCACCCCAACTCAGAATGTCAGTGCTATGAAAGTATGAACTGTATCAGTCTTGCTTAAGACTAGCATCTGGACCCAGAAGCATCCTTGATAAATAGTCTTTGAATGTGAATGCATGTCTGGATGTCTTGAGAATGAAGAGGAATGCAGGGTGTTAGGGAATATTGGTATCAAAATATCTTTCCTATATCTTCATTATGCTACTTTTCAATTTAATTTTTAAAAATGATTTTATGTATTTATTTATTTAAGAGAGAGAGAGAATGAGAAGGAGCAGGGGAAAAGGCCAGAGGGAGAGGGAGAATCAGACTCCCCTCTGAGCAGGGAGCCTAATGTGGGGCTTGATCCCAGGACCCAGAGATCATGACCTGAGATGAAGGCAGACACTTAACCAACTGAGCCACCCAGGTGTCCAGCTCTTCATTATGGTAAGAGATTCAGAATCAGAGTATTGGGTCCACCATTAAAAGGAATCAAGATTTTGACAAAAATTAACCTCATTCTGGGGGCAAGTAATGAGTAACCGAGGCAGCCTCTAACATACTGAGGCAAAATGCTAGCAGCCCAGGCAGGCAGTAAAGAATCAACCGGAGAGGAGAGCAATTTCCTGCTGGATGCCATTTATGAGAAAGATATGCTGACCACCTGGAATCAAAGCAGTACTCACTGGCACGCATCAGTAAACCGATGTAATCATGAAGACAAAGACATTTACACAAGCTTTTTGTTTGATCACTGATTTGATATATGCTTGTTGTAGGGATCGATGGGAAAAAAAACTGTCAGTAGTCTGACTTTCAATTTGTAATAGACACAAAAACACTTAGGTTTTGTAAATATGTCCCTTATTCTCCCTTTACCATTTCTTTTGCTGTGTATCCAGAACTGCAGTAAAGTTAGGATAAACTTAGAAGAATGGAAATAGGCTTTTGCATATTTATAAAGGAGGAATACACAAAAATGCACTATACATTGTCTAAAATATTGCATTCTTTCAACCAATATGGGAACTGCCTCTTAGATTTGTGAGCTAGTAATGAGTACTTAAAATAATAAATTAATCTATATTGATTATTTCCTAAGTTATTAAATACTTATTTTCCTAATAAATACTTAACCATCTGTCCTTCTAGTTCTACTTCATTATAGAATTGCATATTCTAAAAATAATTTCATATAGTCATTACTTAAAATACTCTATAACATAAACTAAGACTATCATCTTTATCATAAATCTAACAATTAATGTGGCTTACAAAAATCTTTAGCCCTATAACATACCATGGAAAGTTGTTTTAAGACATTAGGATTATTGGTTATTGATTCTGCTTAGTAGAGAAAATGTGGTTTATGTTTATAACTATTAGTCTATATCTTTCATTCATTATGTCAACAAGTATTTGTTGAGCTCTCAACTTGCACTAGGCACTGTTCTGGGTGTTGAGGGGTAAGACGGTCAACAAAAGAGACAAAACTGTCTGTCCTCATGAAATTTACATTCCTGTGGGAGAAATACAGACAACAAATAAATAAAATGTAGGGAGGGGGTTAGATGATAATAAAGACTAAGTAGAAAATTAAGGATGAAAAGCATCTTGGGCATGGTGTTGCAATGAAATATATGGGTGTCATAAAATGTCTCCTTGAGAAGGTGAAATCTGAATAAAGACCTGAAGGATGTGAGGGAGTTAGCCATATGGACATATGGGGGAAAACCATTTCAGGCAGATGGAAGAGCAAGTGTCAAAGCTTTGAGGCAAGAGCATGCCTGGCATGTCCCAGGAGGAGCCCAGTACGACCAGAGGAGAGTAAGAAATGGGGAAAGCAGGAGATAAAGTCAGAGAGGAAAGATTGGGATGACATCATCTTGGACCTTGTAAGGACTTTGTCTTTTACCATGAATGAGACAGAACCACTGGAGAGTTTTAAGCCCAAGAATGACATGATCTGACCTATGTTTTTAAGGATCAAGTTGACTGTTATGTTGAGAAGAGGCTGGTGGAAGACAAAGGCTAGGAGACTTTTGCAATAATCCAGGCAGATAGGATCATTGTACTAAGCACTACAGAACTCCAAGAAGTATCATTCACCCCACACTCTCTGAGTTATGCTTCCTGTAATGAGTGGTGCAGAGTGTAGGTAGGGGCCCTATGAACAAAATTGCTTGGATCAGGGTCGATGCAATGTGAGTGGGAAGAAATGTTTAGTCAAGAAATATTTTGAAGGTAGAACTAATAGGATTTGCTGACATAGTATATATGGGATATGAGTCAAGTATGATTTTAAGGTCATCCATTAATTTCATGAATTCAGGTTCATTATACCAAATACCATTTGCTAAGGGGAAGTAACTTACATTCATTTTAATTCAACAAACATTTGCTTAAAGTTTGTCATATAGTATATTGTCCCAGGTTCTGCAGGGAAAGGTTTTTGGTTTTGTCTTTGTTTTTTTGAGGAGGGAGCGGCATACAGAAAAAGAGAGAGAGAATCTTAAGCAGACCCCATGCCCAGTGCAGAGTTGCAGGTGGGTCTTGATCTCAGAACCCTGAGGTCATGACCTGAGATGAAATCAAGAGTCAGACACTTAATGAACTAAGCCACCTAGGTGCCCCTTGCAGGAATAGTTTCTATTTTTTTAATTAATTAATTAGTTAATTAACTAATTTATTTAATTTTCCAGAGAGAGATAACACAAATAGGGGAAGCAGCAGGCAGAGGGAGAAGCAGACTCCTCGCTGAGCAAGCAGCCTGATGTGGGATTTGATCCCAGGACCCTGGGATCATGACCTGAACCACAAACAGATGCTTATCTGACTGAGCCACCCAGGTATCCCAATGCAGGAGTAGTTTTTAAAGTACAAAAACAGCAACAACAGAAAATCCTGTTCTGGAAATATTTATAACTTGTTAGACAAGGCTTATACATTAAAGAACCAAAGGAAACAAGAGAAGAATCAAATACTGTATATGCAACATAAGAAAAAATATGACAACGGGACTAATAAAAGGGATATATATACAATTCTCCTCTAGGGAAAAGGTCCAATTTGAAAATAATTTTACATTTGTCAGGAGATGCCTGTATTTCTTATTACTATACCCCTCTAATCTATTCAACAACTTTTCCACTAGATTCCTATAGTAACGTGACTCCTGTGTTTCCTAACCAAAATACTGCACTAGATATGCTGTGTGGTTGACTCTTGTTCCAGGTGGAAGTATAAACAAGTCTTCATGTGTGAGGTAAGAATTACCTGTTTCATGTGCTCTTCTCTTGCTGATGTCTTAGATTGTATTGCTCACAGGTTGATTGAGAATTCAGTCCTATGTTGGCCCCTAGTTCCTATTTGCCCAGTTTCTGACTTGCAAATTTTCATACCTTGTCAGCACTTATCTTATTTGTATATGTATATATGCGCACACATACATATACAAGTTATGAGGACTTTTGAGGTCTTATGGTTTCTCAGGGCTCACTTCTCCACCTCAAAGCCATGTCTTGCTGCTTCCTGTTCTGTGATTTTCATTCTCACACCTTTCCTAAAAATAATGAGACAATGAAGAGTATAATAATGAGTATGATAAACATTTTTAAGTACTGACTATGAACTAGGCACTAAGTTATACTATATATTATACTATACATTTTAAAGGTAATCCTTACAATATACCTATAAAATGGGTACTCTCCTTATCCCCATAAGGAACTAAGCTTTAGAGAGCTTAACATGCCTGAGGTTACTCAGACAGAAAATGGTAGAGCTAGGATGCCAACTCAGAGCTCATGAATACAACTATGCCACAACATGTCCTTTTGTACCATATGCATATGGAACTTTCAGAGGGAGAAAAAAGCCAATCCCGACAAAGTTCTCTAAACTCTCAAAAACTCTATGTCTAATTATTATCTTTGTAATGACATGAATTTATCACTAAAAATTTTGCCAAGTTCAAGTTGGACATAACACTTGCAATACAGTCTTATTGATACTAAAATTGGTTTTGCATGGCCTCAGTTACAGGTACACACACACACACACACACACACACACACACACGCACACACACTGGATACAAGCTTAAGAAGTAGCAGTTGAAAGTAGAAATGCCAATGGGACTTCTATTAGACCAAGATCAAACTAAAAAAGAGAGGAGAGAAAAGGAAGAAAAGTAACAGTGCTTATTGAGCTTTTCATGCTATTAGTTAGTATATTAAAATGCTTATTTAATCCTTACAATAACTCTCTATTATCCTCACTTTACATGGGAGAAACATAAAATGTGAAGAGGTTATTACTCTTACTGGGGAGATGAAGAAATCAAGGACTAGAACGTGAAATCAAAATCACATAGCTGAAGTGTCAAAGCTGAACTGAAAACCCAGGGTCAGCTAAATTCCAAAGCCGTGTGGAATTAATCACTGCAGGTGGTAAACAAATTCTAGGGTAGCCTCCTGGTACTTACATCTTTATGTAATCCCCTCTCCTTGAGTATGGGCAAACTTTGTGACTTGCATATAAACAATGGAATGTGGCAAAGATGATAGAGTATCACTCTTTCTTGCTAGCCAACTCACTTTAGGGAGTTTAGAGACACTATTCTCTGGTTTGAAGAAGGAAGCAGACATATTGAGAAAATTGACATGACAATGAACTGTAGGTGGCCTCTAGGAGCTGAAGGCAGCCTCCAGAGAGCAAGAAGTTAGGGCCCTCAGTCTTACAACTGCAAGAAAGGGAATTTTGCTAACAACCTGAATGATCTTGGAAGCAGATTGTCCATAGTCAAGCTTCCAGATGAAAACACAGCCTGACTCATGCTTTAATTGAAGACTTATGAGACCCTGAGTAGAAGACCAAGCTATGCTGTGTGTAGACTCCTGACTCACAGAAAATGTAACATTAAATATGTGTTATTTTAAACTGCTAAATTTTGCTAATTTTTACATAGCAATAGAAAACTAATAATACTGTGCTACATTGGTTTTCCCTATGCTTGGAGCACAGTAAATTCTTAGTAAATGGTAGTTGCTATTATTATGATAATAAAAATGGAACTGGGATTATGAGAGTCAAAGAAAAATGTAACAGAGAAATTTAACAAAGTTAAAGAATTGTTTCCAATGAAATCAGGCAACTGTTTTAGGAGATACAGATGATGTTATGTCAAAAACTTTTATATTACTCCAACAATTACTGAGTGTGTTATCAGATGAAATATAAAATTTCTAGTGGTGCTTATATCCATATCCATATAGTTTTAACATCTTACATCATAGTGAAAGTAAATCAGAAAGTTTCCTACATTAAGATAGTCCTACATAGAATATGAAGACAGTAAAACACAGTTTCGGGTTCCAATAATATTGTTATAAAGTGTGATTTTTAAACATTGTAATATTTTTAAATAGCTTAAATATGATGGATAAAAAGCGGGCATTGGATCAAAAACGGAAACTGTGATGAAACTACGAACAGCATAATACTTTCAGTTCATGAATGCAGGTATATTCTGCTTACCAAGGATAATTTATACTAAACACACGATATAATTACACATATTTACAGAGTAGGTTAGAGGACTTGTGTGGGTTTCTATTTGATAGATTGAAGGTTTGCTATTGTGGGGAAAAAAAGACAGGTTAGTGTTTATGTCTAACTAAATCGTAAAATCTTTCTGTTTGTTTGTTCCACCAGTGCCTCCTTTCCCTACTGTATTTATATTGGTCTGTGAATGTACAGTTTCTGTCAAACAAGTCATTAAAGATGGTGTTCATTGAGTAGACACATTAATCTCACTATTGCTACCCACATAAATATGTACTGAAGATATAGTAAATATAAGCATAGATCTTCTATAGCATCAGAAAATTTGCCCATTCTCTCTCTAGTGAGAATATGTGAACTTAATGAGCATAGCTATTCATAATTTGTAATAGGTTTAATAAATACTATGCCAAATATAGTATAATATGATAGCTAATATCTTCTTCATATTTGTTTCTTTTGAGGGTAATCATGATTTCTATCAGTTTTTCTTAATTTTCTGTCATCTGTGTTTTCTGGAAATGAATACCAATAATGGATCTATGCACATTTATTTGTGGTTTGGCTTTTCTAAATCATTGACTTAATGAAATCAATCATTTCTAATGAAGTGATTCAAGAGATAACAAATGAACATATGAGTTAATTTGAAATTTATCTAACTTTAAATTACCTGTCCAGTTAACAGGGTTTTGTTTTGTTTTCTTTTTGGTGAACTTTATTATCAGTATTTGCTTTTCTGTTTAGATTCACGATTATGAATTGTTCTGTGGCAAAGTAAAAGTAAACACCTTGTTAAATCCCTGAAAGAATTAAGCTTCCCCCCCCCCCATGGCATGTTATTGACACATGGATAATGAGGAAAGCAAACCAGTCTTCCTTGTTCTAGTGTCTAGGAGATATCTTACAGTTATTATTTAATTCAAGTGCCAACTAGAACAACCTGGAATCTTTTTTTGGAAAAAGGTGGGGTATAAACAAATACTTTTTAAAAGGCCAAACTGCCAGGTTTAAGACAGCTTTTGAACTATCGTGGACTTCCTCAATCAGGTTCAAAATATGGGAAATTGCTAAATACATTTCTTAGTATAATCTATAAATCAATTCTAATCTTAAATTGAAATTATTTCCTTTCTGGCCTTGGGTGAAATCTGGTGAAGCTTTCCTTAATATTTTCATAATAAAAACTCATCAGGTTTTAAATGAGATCAGGGATTTAGAAGGATTTCTTTATTACTTTGTAGTTAAATTTATTTCATTTTGGGGGTGGATATTCTTCCTCTTCTTATGAAATTGTAGAGAATGGGTTTAATTTAGAAAAACATAAGAATTTCCTCTCAACTATTTTTCTTGCATCCCTTTTTTCCTCCCTTCTCCCGACTTTAGCTCTTTAGTGGGTAAAACATTTCACAAAGTCGCAGTTTTCGAAGTGACTTCTTGGAAATGAAACTTGCAACAACTTTTTTTTTTTTAATCCCCAACTGTAAGAGCTACATTTTTACTTTTGATTTGTTAAAACAGACTGGTTGATAAACGCCTGAAACTTTGGTGGATATTTTAAAGCAAAGAATAGTTTCAAAATTGAAAGAAATCCTCCTAAAGCTAAGACATGAGCGCAAATGATGAGGAGCCCTTTTTTTCCCTCCCTCTACCCCCCTTTTTTCTCTTTTTAAAATTATTCTAAGACATTTCCTTTTTTGCAGATTGCTCTTTTATTGAATTAAAATTTCAAGCCCTCAGACACCAGGCTGAATTGTACTACCGTTAACAATCACAGTGAGAAGGTTATTAATGCACAAACACTTCAAGTATCTCAGTCCAAGAGCAGCAATAACTGGTTTACATGCCCAAATAGTGTGATAGATGGTAGGAAGGCCTCGAACTAGAGGAAAACTTAAGAAAACGACTCGATGGGGGAAGGAATCAACAGAGAACGCACTATTTTCAGAGTCCAGTGGGCTGTTGGGGACAGGATGACCTTTAACCTTTTAAGGAACATTTATTTGGGAAACTGAACGGCATTCACTTTGAGGGGGGAAAGGAGAAGTGGAATGTTGTGGAAGTATCTACTTTAATAGGTCCCGGGTGGGTTGAGGGATGTTTGGAGTCGGTTGGTCTGGGGGGTGGGCGAAGGCCAGGGCAGGCGGAAGGCGGCCTCTGGTGCTCCAGAGAACAACTCCGGTGGGGGAAGCGTCCTGGGGAAAAGTAGAGTTCAGCGTGGGTTTCGGTCTTTGAGTGTAGGGCTATTAGAGGAGGCGCAGAGGAGCCGCGCGGGGGTATTTCCCGCTCCCAAGGAACGCCGGCTACGCCCCTGGCGCCCGCGCCCCGGCTTCCCTCCTGAGGCGGCGAGCGCTCCCCCCGGCCCGGGCCGCGGCCCTCCCGCCCCGGCGGAGGCGCGCGGTGGATTGTGGGCTGGGGGCTGCGGCGGCCGCGCGGCGGCCTGCGGCGCTCTTTCCCGGACCTAGCCGGGCCGAGTCGGGCCGGCGGGGTGAGGGGAAGCGGTGGAGCAGGGAGCAGAAGCGCTAGGGGTAGTGGTCGCGGCGCGGCGGCGGCGGCGGGGGCTCCTCTGGAGGCCGGGGATGTGGGAGAGGCGGTGGCAGCAGCGGCGGAGGCGGCGCTGCGGACCCGGGGGAAACTGCTGGCTGACAGGACACCCGGGAGAGACGTGAGGGAGCCGCCGCTGCCGCCTCTCACCCGCGAGCGGAGCTGGGCTCGAGAGGGCGGCCCTGTGCTCCCCCGGCCGACGGGCCAGCCCGCGCGGGGCGGGGGCGGGAAGCCGGGCTCGGGCCTGGCGGGGCTCGCGGCGGCGGCGGCCGCGGAGCAGCCTCGGTGCGACGTGGAGGGCTGGAGGCGGCGGCGATGCACTAGGCCTCGCTCTGGGGCGGCTGCCCGAGACCCGCAGGTAGGTGTCCGGTTGGCCCCAACCGGTCTCCCAGCGCTTCATGGCCCATCCTCACCCCGACCTCCGGTGGAGAGAGGGTCCGAGACCCCACCCCCTGTGTCTCCTCCCCGGCCCGAAGCGGACAAAATTTCGGTCACAACTGACGGGCGCTGAAGCTTCCATTCTCCTCTCGGCCGCCTCCTTTTCCTTTTCGGTCCCGCTCTGGGATCAGGCCCCGCAGCTGTTCTCACCACCTCCAGTCGGCGGCCGAAAACGCCGGTGCCCCCTCTCTCGCCCCTTTCTGGGATCCGGGCTTTGGAACTTCCACCACCCTACTTAGATGCCGCCCCCAAACTTTCCCTTTCTTTTTCCAGCTGGGCCCTTAAGCCCCTTTTGAGCCCACTGGAATAATTTAAACTAAAAAAACCACACACAAAAAAACCCAAAAAACATTTTTCTTCCTAAGGAAAAAAAGGAAGGCTAACTCCCCAAATAACTCGGTGTTTCGCAGTTTGACGATTTAGCTCGCAGTAATTTGTTCAGTAATTAATTTTCTTCAGTGCTGCTTCTTTCCATCTGTGCATTGATACAAAAGCAGGCCTCCCCTGCCCTCCTGTCGTTGACGAGGGAACTTTTGGCTAACCATTATAACTAACCACTTGGTCTCTCCTGTGTAGAGTTCAGGATGGTATTTTTAGAATTTTGACTGACCCGGGGTTGCAAGTTTTGTTTTAATTCACTTTTAACCAGCTTTATTTTTTGGCTTTTTATTGAGTGAGGCTTCCCTTACTTTCGAAGAATTAAATTGTTTGGACAGTTTTGTTTTTTTGTTTTTAATTGGCTCTGTTTCTGATTTGTCAAACACCAGGGCAGTCAGTAAATGCTGACAAAGCAAATGATATCATGATATAGTATGCTGAGAAATGCGATATTATGGTAACTTAAACTGCAGATTTTGATGGACATTCAGGCTGACTTCTATAAATCTGGAGAGTTCTAATTGGAAAAGTACTTTGAGAGCCTTGATTTCTAAGCAGTTTTGGTGGAACAGATGGAATGATGGGATTTGTCTATATTTGTATTGCAGTCAGATTTTGATTTCCTAGAAATAGGTATTATTTGATGGTTCATAGTGGTCATTATTGCTTATGAAAGGTTTTGGTAAAAATGACCAATATATGCAAATTTTGGGTGATTGATAGTTGTGGTTTGAGGGATTAGATGTTTGCAGTTTTGTTGTGATTTGGTTATTTTAAAATTGTGCTTTGTTAACTTCAGATTTATTACACTACCAGGACAAACATTACAGTCTGGGAATCATTTTTCAAAGAAATGAAAAATGTTGTAATGGTCTTCTTTGTAAAGAATGCATCACAGAATTATAAAGACTTTCATGTTTTCATGATTATACTGATATATTTTCATCTTGTAGAGGTATTCTAGCATTTGGCCTTCTGAAATGGTTTTCATTGTTTTTAAATTATTGAAAGTTTGCTAGGAAAAGGTTAAACTTTTGTATGTTTTCTGGAAAAGTTAAAATTTATTTCTGGGTAGGTACTAAGCTTTAAGTCAGAATTAAAATATTATATAACTCATGAAATGGCAAACTTTGCAGATTTTGTTCTTAATCACATTCCTTTTCCTATCAATGAAAGTTATTTAAAATTCTTTTTTCCTGCTTTTAGTTTTTACAAACAACTTTGAGTAAAGCACACATTTAAAGTGTAAAATTAGGGGTTCCTGGGTGACTCAGTCCTTAAGTGTCTGCCTTCCACTGAGGTCCTAGGATGGTGCTCTGCATAGGGCTGCCTGCTCAGTGGGGAGCCTGCTTCTCCCTTACCCACACCCCCTGCTTGTGTTCCTTCTCTTGCTGTGTCTGTCTCTGTCAAATAAATAAATAGAATCTTTAAAAAAATTTAAGTGTCAAATTAAGTGATTTATTGTATATTTGCAGAGTTGTGAAACCATCATAGTCTAATTTTAGAACATTTTCATCTCCCCCAAAAGAAACCTCATTGACAGTACTCCCCCATTCCCCTCACCCACCCCCGACCTAAGTAACCACTAATCTACTTTCCATATTAATATTTTCCTATTGTGATTCATGCATGTACATGGTATCAGCTCATAGCTTTTTGAAGTGTTTCTTTTAAAATCAACTTACATGTTCGAAATATTTTGAGTCAGAGAATAAGCAGGTGATCCCTGGTGTTAATAAACCATGTTCTAAACAGCTGACATTCTATTTGGTTATATTCAGCATAGATTAAAGTGTGGAGAAAGAAAAAGTTAGCACGGATGATTTCAGTGATCCCAAGAGGTGGTCTCCTTAGGTGGGAGTCAGGTAAAAGTTTGAGGATCTTTGTTCTCGAATATTAGGATATCAGGATTAGAGAAAGCCTTAAAGGTCATCAGCTTACTTCTTGCTTGATTCATGAATAGGTGGCAGGAACCATATAAAGAATTCTGGAGTGGAAGCTTGAATCTCTAGGATTGTGGCTCAGGAACCACAGTGTGGCCATGTAAGGCAAGAAATGGGGATTTGCTAATTAGAATTGTTAGGTTCTCTTACATGTGCATGTGATTGACATTTAACTAGGAGAACTGGAAAAGAATTGGACATTTCCCCCTTTGGGGATGGAGGGTTGTGGGGAGACTAATGTATCCACATAGATGAAATCCATCTTACAAAATTCTCTAAAAATGCTTTAATCTAAAGGAGGATGGCATATACTGTATATTATTTAGGTATCTTCATGTACTGTTACCGTCTTATTTTTAAGAAATTCAAATTTTGAAAACAAAATTAAAGAATGAAGATTAACAAGGCTGGTTGTAGGCCTCCTTTTTCAAAGATCCAAGGCCCTAACATCTAAACTAATGATTCTCATGCAGGGGTGAATTTACCCTCAAAGGGATATTTGGCAGTGTCTAGAAATGTTTTTTGTTTTGTTTTCATAACTGAAGTTGGGGTGCCATTAGCCAGGAATGCTAAACTTAAAATGCACGGGATACATCCTTTGTCATCCCACCCTCCCTGTACAGCAAAGAATTATCCACCTAAATGTCAGTGGTATTGTTTTAAACTTGTGGTTTGCATTATTCCCGTAAGTGTCTGACCTAGTGTTCTCAACTCCCACCAGATGGGAAAGTAATTCTCACTGGATATTGTTCAGTAAATTAGATTAAGTCTTTAGGTCCTCCAGCAGCTCTCTCTTTGCCATGGGAGGGAGTTAGGGGAAAACATAGAAAGCAATCTAATTATGACGCAATGCAGATATTCTTTAGTCTGTTTAGGTATCCAATATGAAGGAAAAAAACTTTTTTCCTGAAAATGTAAAAGCCTTGTTTGACTGTAGATTTGAACTATTATTATGTTTTGAATTGTTAGTTACTGGTACATAGTTTTTGAAATTGAAATAGATACAGTAGTATTTTCCTTATGTAGATATGATTTTTTTTTTCCTGGTAGCTTCAACTGCCAAGAAAGGAGAGAAGTAAACTAATTATTTTAATCAACTAAAATAATTAATTAAATTAATTAATTAATTACTAATATATATTGTGACTGTCCAAAAAGATTCAGAGGTCATATATGAATCACATCTTTTTTTTCTCATTCTTGTAGGCCCCACTTTTGACTCCTTTAATTTGTTTTTATTATTTATTTACTTATTTTCATTTAATTTGTTTTTAACAAGCTTTAACAAGAGAAGATTGACAGTTGGGATCACTTTTGCTATTTACCTGCCTTATTGACTTAGATAAATTGCTCAATCTTTCTGAGCCTTGATTTTCTCATCTATGAAATAGGAATAGCGATAATTCTTATTATGGTGATTTTGAGACGTAAATGAGGTTATGTGTGTTTAGATGCTATGTCAGTTATAAACCAGTGTAAGAATTAGTTACTACACCTGAAACTAATGTAATATTAAATGTCAGTTATACCTCAATAAAAAGTTACTTATTTCAGAAGAATCAAACTAGAATGGGATATAGAGGGTACCAAAGTGAGGAATATAGACAGCTAGGCAGAGAACAGTGACTGCTGATAGTTTCTCTAGGGAGAAGAGAGAAATTCTAAAAATATATTGATAACAAACTAGTAAAAGAACTGGTATTATCACCAAAAATTTCAGGAGCAAATTGGCTTCCTCCAGTAGCACCTGGAAGTATTACTGTTGTAGCACAGTATAATAACTCATTATATGGGTGAAATTAAGTTACCAAGAAAGGGTTACCGTTTTCAAAATATGCTATTTGGAAAGTTAGAAAAATGTATCATTTCAGAATTAAATTTTTCAGAAACGACTTATTTGTACAAAAAACTTTTAGCCTTTTCCAGAGTAAGCTACAGTTACCTGGATTAATTCCCTTGATGGAAATAATTCCTTATGTCTTCATTTACTATTCATGTCTTATTTTTATAATTGCAGGGTATTCTACCACTTGTAATCGCTCTTCAAATGTGAGGATTTTAACTGATTAAATAGAGTTTTAAAGCCCACTCACTAATTGTAAAATCTTAGCCTCTTTCTAGATTTGTTTCTTTTTCTATTATTTTTCAACAGCTTTTTGCAAGAAAAATGCTTTGATTTTTCTACATGTCCAAGAGTCCATAGCTGTGCTCTAGTGTTTAGAGTTAAATTAACTAAAAGACATGAAAGGAGTGAGGAAAAATGTAATCTCTTACAATTTTATTAACTGGTCAACTTCACAATCATACAAAATTAAGACAAGGTAACAACTGGAGCTAGTCAATGAGGTTTTTCTAGTGTAGCATGAGGTTAGTATAGTTGGAGACAGTATTAAAAATAAGTCACACACAAAAAATAAGTCATGTAGTGATATTAGTAGGTTTTTGGTTTTTTTTTAATATGGTGAACTTAAAAAAATGGATTTTTGAGGGGGAAATTTTCATGGCAAGAAGTATTACTGACTTGGGGAATTTTATATTCAGATAGTTGGCTTTTAACTGGAAGTGTATTTTTGTATGAATGTTATGGTGTGCATCATATTTTAGGACATTGTGTGGATTGGATAAAGTAAAATTTTAAAATCATGTATTATGTCAAGAAAATTCTCTTCTGTTGTTGATGTTGTTGCTTCAGTTTGGCTAAACTGAGGGGTAGATTGGGCTCAGGTTGTGGAGTTTTTGGACTTGATAGACTTGATAGATACAGCACTATCAAAGAATACTTAAGGAGAGTGACCTGATCATATCTGAATTTTAAGAAAGATGATTCTAAAGTTGAGTGAGGTTAGGATGAAAGGACTTTTGGTAGGAGATTCTCACAGCAGTTTAATTGGCAGATAAAATCCTGAACTATAGATTACTGGCAATGAAGTGCAGTGCAGGGGATGGATGTGTGATGATTTCTGGAGGTACATTCCATAGGACAGTCCACATTAGTATAGAAATAAAAGAATGTAGAGAGGTCAGGGAGTCAAGTTGGCTCTAGGGTTACTAATGTAGGAAACTGGTAGATTATGCTGCCGTTAACTGACCTAGAGAAGGAATGAACTTTTGACAGGTAGAATCAAGTAAAGATGGTAAATAATAAATTTAAGTTTTGGATATTTTAAATTCTAGGCATCTTTGAGACCTGTAGTTGAAGATGCCCAGTAGGCAGTTATAAATATGGTTGTGAGACACTGAAAAGAGGTTGGACTGAAGATCTGGCATCTATCCAATTTTCTCTATCTAACTACCATTACCTGAGTTCAAGCTGCTGTCAGCTCTTACTGATACTATTGTAAATTTCCTATCTAGATTCTTCTAGTCTTAGTCTCCTCTCTTCCCTTCTCTGTGCTATAATCAGTGATTTTTCTAGAGGTAAAATCTTATTATATCATTTCTCTTTGTTATTTTTCTGACTTTATTTTGTCTTTATGATGAAATCCGTATTCCTTATTCTTTTAATTGATTTCTACATTCGTTTAAATTCTTTTCCCAACTTATCCCTCTAGCCTTGTGCTCTTCCCAACTCTGTTCTCCCCCCAAATAAATAATTTTTTCATATTAAAAAAAAGATTTTATTTATTTGAGAGAGAAAAAACAAGCACATGCAAGGGTAGGGGCAGAGGGAGATGGAGAGAGAATCTCAAGCGGATTCCACACTGAGCAAGGCCCCGTCTCACAATCCAGAGCTCATGACCTGAGCCGAAATCAAGAGTCGCTTGATTAACTGACTGAGCCACTCAGGTACCTCTAATTTTTTCAGACATATTGACTTACTTCTGGTTTCTGGCAAAGGCTCTTTTTCCTTTCCAAGCCTTTGCGCATATATTCCCTATTCCTGGAGTATTCTTGTCACATACTCCCCTTCATTTGTTTGGCTCATTTTGCTTATTTTTAGTAGTTTGTAAGCCTTCATTGATTCATTATTATTTTTATTGAAAAAATTTAAATCAGAAAAATCAGAAGGATATTGAAGTGAACACCTACACGCGTAAACTATCCCCCTCTGCCACCACATTTCCCTTTGCCAAATCTGAAAGCAGGCTGTAGATTTCATGATGCTTCACCTCTGAATACTTAAGCATGCATCTCCCAATTACAGGCATTTCTCTTACACAATCACAATACTATTATGACACCTAAAAATATCAACAATTACTCAATAATGTTATTAAACATATAGTCTATACTTAAATTTCCCCATTTTTCCTAACATTTTTTTTAACCTTTTTTTCTCTCCACCAATGCAAGATTCAATCAAGATTCATGCATTGCATTTGGCTGGTATGCTTCTTTAGTCTCCCCCAATTTGGACTAGGGCCCAGTGCCTCATCTTCTTTGGTTTATCCTTTGAAAAGTTAGAGGTATTTGTGCTCAAGTATATTCTATATTCTGAACTAGTCTGTTTCTTTGTGATTAGATTCTTGTTAGATATTTCTGGCAAAAATTTCATAGATGATATGTATTCCTACCATTTTATCACATCAGGAGGCACATAATGGCAGGCTGTCTCCCTGTTGGTGAGTCCAGTTTTCATCACTTGGTAAGGTTGGGAACGGAGAGATCTTGCTACTGTGTAATAAATAAATAACTGATGGGGTGATAATTTATGATTTTTGTAAATATTCTTTTCCTAACAACCTTTTAAATCAGCGGCTTTATGATGCATTAATGATCCTTGCTTGAGTCAGTCATTGCATTTGAGAATTACAAATGGTGATTTTTCTATTTTATGCTGTCTACATTTATTAGTTTTATTGGTGTTTGAGGGCTGCGAGGTCTGATTAGATAAAAACTGAAGATAAGCAATTGAATCTGGAAATCAGGTCGTTTCTCACCTTTTCCAGAGCCAAGTGAGTGGTGAACTTGGAAGATAGATTGCTAGGGAGATAGACCAAAGACCTGATAGAGGCTTGCCAGTGAAGGGGAGGCAAGAAATAGCCTAAGGAGATAGAATTGAGGGAAAGAACTTTAATTTAGCACTTGAACCTTTTCTTTTTTAGGTGGGTTGATGAGATTGAAGATAGGGGAGTCAGGGAATAATTAATAGAACAGGGTCTCAGATGAAGTGGGAGGAGATGAGATCAAGAAAAGCTGGTTGTGCGATTAACTCTGGACAAGGGTATACCCCTATATTGTACCCCAGAAGTTAAGAGTTGTGAGGATTAGGTACGTTTGGATACGGAGGGAAGAAGTCTTATTGGAGGACTTTTTTTTTTTTTCCTTTGGTATGAAGTAAAAAGACAGTTTTTGAGCATATGATTGATGAAGGTATATCTGATATTAGAATTTATACACTTATAATCTGATTTTCCATGTAAATTTTCTCTGGTATTCTGTAACCAGGAACAAAACAAAGATAGATTGAAGTTGGATGAGGGAGGAAAGAATTGAACATCCAGAGGAGACTGTTGAAGTAATTGACGGGATAAATGCAACTGTCATTTTTGTTCTTAGGAATATATTAATATATAATTTCTTCTAACACATATTTTTAAGATAGAGTAAGTTATACAGATTTTACCTTAAATTTACTCTTTTTGTTAGGCATTTTAATGTCTGCTGGTTTACATAATTAAGACATATATAATATCAGTAACTTTGAATAAATGATTATAGGCTTTATTTGCTAATCTTCCGCTGAGACACCCAGAATACTAACATGCTAATCTGATATACTCTGACAAAAATTTCACTAGTAGTACAGTCATATCAATGGCCCTAAAAGGAGTAAAACAAAGCATCTAAGTTATATTTAGTTTCTCTTGAAATTTTTTTTTATCACTGTATGATTTTATCATTCAGTTCTAGGCCTTTGAACCTTAGTTAATTTCAGTGGCTGCCAAATTATGTTTTTTTGGCATATTAGGTCTCTGATAAGTGCTGGGGAAAAAAGACATTGATTTTATTTTGAATAACATCTAAATTTAAAATATATATTGTTGTTTTGAGAATATGATTTTTATTCCAGATAAGGATGTTAGGCATAAGATATCATTCATTTTATAGCCATTTAAAAATATTTAAATTTAATATTAAAAATAGTTACATTTTTTTATTTTTCTAGCCAAGATTCTCATTTATTTTTCCTTCTTGTCACTAAATCGAAAGTAAATGAGCAGTGTCAGGAAGCATATGTACTCAGTTTCCTACAAGACACCAGGCCCTAAAATGTAAAGTGGGAATGTAAGGCAAAAGCAGATGAGTACGACTTTGTTCTTATGTTCTGGGTTCAACTTTGTTCTTATTTTCTGGGTTCACTTTAGCTTCTTCCTTGTTCCTTTAATACCCAAAATGAGTAGACAAGCACATATTTATGTGGCAGCCTTTAACAAATTTCTTGAAAGCCCAGATACTTATGTTTAAATTTTAGCTTTATTATTGAGATCTTTTGTGATAAATAATTTTTAAAAAAATTTTAAGTACTTAAAAAATTATGATCGTACTAGATTTTGTCAGCATAGCATATTAGTATATTGTTATTTGTGTCTAGGTTGTATCAAAGAAGGCTATCTATAACATTTACCAGAAATTAGCTCTTAAACTTCCAAAAGTGTTGTGGAAAGTACTTTTTAGAATGTGAGATATTTGAGATATTTTAAAGTACTATGACTTAAAAAATATTGTCTACTGAATTTCTGTCAAAATGATCTTTGGTAGACTATTACAGTACAGTTTTTCTTGCATGTATCAGTGAATCAAGTTTGCCATTTTTTTGTTGTTGTTGCTTTAAAGAAGAGTAGCATTTTTTTCTTTTTTAATAAACTCAAATCCAAAATTTTATCACAAAATGCTACCTCTGTCTAGCTCCAATGTAAAAAAATTTCCTACTTTATATCTTCTCAAATTATAAACCTACATGTTGAAAGTTTGCTAAATAAGTTCATTAATTACTTTGGGGTGTCTGGGTGGCTCAGTTGGTTAAGTGTCTGACATCAGCTCAGGTCATGATCACTGGGTCCTGGGATCCACCCCATGTTGGTGCTTTGAGCACACCTCCCCCGGAGGAGTGTGAGCCCCATGCTCTTCAGGGAGTCTGCTTCTCCCTCTCCCTTTGCCTCACCCCCCCCCCCATTGTGATCTCTTTCTCTCTGTCTTTCATATAAATCAGTAACATCTTAAAAAAAAAAGTTCATTGATTACTTAGAATTCAGAACACATTTCCTTTGGAAAGTGTTAAATGATGGCCCATAGTAGCTTATTTAAATCTTTTTTTTTTTTTTTAAGATTTTATTTATTTATTTGACACAGAGAGAGAGATCACAAGCAGGCAGAGAGACAAGCAGAGAGAGAGGAGGAAGTAGGCTCCCTGCAGAGCAAGGATCCAGATGCAGGCCTCTCCCTGGGCCCTGAGATCATTACCTGAGCTGAAGGCAGAGGCTTTAACCCACTGAGCCACCCAGGTGCCCCATAGTAGCTTATTTAGTTGCAGCTCAAGAATTGCCCCATTGTTAAGAAAAAATATAGTAAATTATATTGATAACAATGTATCACTTTCCTTAAGGAGTAGTTTTGTAACAGTCCAGGTTTTATAAACTTCTTTGAACCTAAAATTGCCCTAAAAAAATCAAGTCTTACTTGACAAGGGTTGTGAGTTTGAGCCTCACATTGAGTGTAGAGATTACTTAAATAAATTTAAAAAACTTTTCAAAAAGTCAAGTCTTAAAAAAAACTTACCACAGTCAGATGTTTATTATTGCTATCATTTTTAATATATGTTGGACATAAATATTTGTTAGTTTAAATAGTTGTTATTGGATCGGTAATTGATCTGACAAGGAGAAAAAAAAGACAGAAGGGAAGAAAGCACTGGGTGCCTGAAATGGATGAGAGGCAGTATAGTGAAATAATCTAGATTTTGGTGTTTTGGAGAGGCAGTATGGCATATAGAGAGAGGCATGGAGTTTAGAATCAGAAGATCTGAGTGCAAATCCCATCCTCACAATTAATTAGCTAAATGATCTGAAACAAAAGTACTCAAATTTCTTTGAGTATAAGTTTCTTCATCGGCTTAATGGGGATCATTGATTCATTCATTCATTGATTCATATAGACATGTTTTTGTAGATTGGTAGACCAACAAAATAATCTGAATGAAAGCAAGCAATTAAGAATCTTATAGTGTTTAGTCAGATATTAGTGATAATATAATCCTCACTCCCTCTCTCTCTCTTTCTCTCACTCTCTTTCTTCCCTGTCCTTTGCCATCCTTCCTTCTTTCACTGATGATGTGTTTTCACTCTTAATCTTAGGACTTCAGACTTTGGGTGGAAGTGTATCCAAGGCCCAGCTGATTCCACTCCCTCCCCTGCTTCGCTACCTAGAAAGGAATTAGGGAGAAAAGTAGGATGGAGTGCAACTTTTTAATATCAGCTTGCTCATTTTCTCACTGTTATATGTGACAAAGTCGTGTCTTTCTCAAGGTGGGGCATAATGTAAGGTGCCTCATAGTCCCCAGGTGTGATTATTCTCTCTGCCTTCACTGCCATACTCCCAATCACCATGTATATCTAACTCTGCCATACTCCCAATCACCATGTATATCTAACTCTCCTTTCTCCCTCCATCTTCTCTTTCCAGTACCTTTTCTTGTTCCTATTTAATCTCACCCTTCATTTGGTTTCTTGCTGTTTGCCTGCAGATATGCTCAGGACTCCCATGGCCTAAAAAATTCTTGCTCAACTTTTAGTCACTTTTCTTTTACCACCAAAGAGATGTTGATCTTGTTGCCTTTATTACTTCATCACTTACTTAACATCTTGGGTATGGCTTCTGCTCCAACCACTGTCCTAATACAGTTCTAATTCAGTATCCTTACTGAAGATAGTAACCTTGACCTCTGTCTCTGTGTCATGTTGAAGCTACTGTTCACACACTCTTCCTAGGCACTTCTCCCTTGCTTCTATTAGGATGGTGTTTCTGATTTCTTTCTCCTTTCCTTATAAATGTATTTGCCCTACCCCTTTCTCTGAGCTCTCATTAGCCTTCTCTCTCCCTCTTTTTTTTTTCCCCTTACTTTTTCTTTGTAATACTCTCTTCCTCTGATTAGAAGTGTTTTCTTTTAGTCCTATAATGTAATTGAACTGGGAATAGCAGTGGAAAATTCAGGGAGGCAGGATTCTGTACACTACAGGAAAGAATTTTTCTTCCTAAAGCAATTATAGTTGTTTTATAGTAATAATCTGCTTTTGAAGTAGTCAGTACTCCACTGTTAAAAGTTTTCAATTGAAAGCAAAAAGCCCTTGTGGAAAGGATTCATAAATTAGGTAGAAAGTTGAGCCAGATGATCTTTTAAAGCCCCTCCAACTCAGAGATTGTAATTTTTATCTCATCCACTTTACTTCCACGGATTCAACTTTGACCTTTATTCAGATGTTTTCTAAATCATTATTTCTAGCCTCTTTGCCATTCCACCCTCCTCCTCTGTCGCATAGTATTGTCATTAAACTTGCTTCTGTTCGAGGCCATGTGTTTTCTAGTTTCAGCATTATTTTCCAGTATTTTTTTTTTTCTCTCCTTTTACTGGCGTGGCTTTGAGGACCACTGTTCTATTCTTTGGCAACTTCTGGTAGTAAATTATGTCTGCCCATATAAATTTGCTGCCTTTTCTCCCCACAGACTAGGTGCACTCAAGCAGAGGATAGCAATAGAGAAAGCTCAGGGACCTAAAGTTTAACTTGATTTTAAAACTTTGTATGGCATGGTCCAAATGTTAATACTTAAGATGTTTATAATAATAACTAGTAGTAGTTGCAGTTTTTTATTGAATGTCTCGTGTGCCAAGTATTGTGCTATGAGTTTACATATAGGTTATGTAAATTACATTTCATTTAAGTTTTACAACATTGCTATGAGAAAGCTACTGCTGTTGTCCCGTTTACAAATGAGGAAATAGGAAGGTGAGAAAATCGTCAAGGTTACACAACTAATAAATAATAGAGATCTAACTCACTTTATGGCCAGGTTTCTTAAGTATATTATATATACTGTGTTACAAGAATGTAGAGAATATAAAATAAAATTTTAGAGAGTCAGGTTATGTTATACAAACAAGATAATACATTTTTGACTTGGTGTGTTTTTAGATTGTTTTGAATCTACATAAACTTATATAAGACATTGTTAGTGGCTTATTTGCTCTTATTACCTCTGTATCCATGATAATAATTCCCTTATTCATTCATTCATTGAACTTTCATGCGTTTTGCCAGTTACTTAGACTCTGCTAAGTGTGGTATAGGAAGGTAATGAAAAAGTAACAATTATTTTCAGTATAGTGAGGGAGACAAGAAATTAATAGGTAAATAATCAGTTATAATTTGAGCAAGTACTATAAAGATCACAAACTATAATGCTAGTGATAGAGAATCAGGATGGGGGAAGGGAAGGGAGAAGATATGCTTAGACACAGTGGTCAGGAGAGGTTTGTTATGCCACTAAGCAGATAATTACTGTTGTGTTGTATTCCTTTTTATACATTATGTGTATATATAGAGAGGGATAAAGTTTTTATATCAAATAGGATTTTACTATATATTCTGTTTTGTAATCTCATAATTGAGTCTCTTGAAAGTATAGCCATTGTTTTTTAATTTCTCTACTCATTCCACTCCAACTTCTTTTTTTTTTTTTTCTTTCAAGATTTTATTTAGATTCAAGTTAGTTCACATACAGTGTAGTTTTAGTTTCAGGGGTACAATTTAGTGATTCATTAGTTGCATATAACACCCAGTGCTTGTTACATCAAGTGCCCTCCTTAATGCCCAGTTACTCCATCCCCCCACCCACCTCTCCTCTAGCAACCTTCGGTGGGTTCCTATTTTAAAGAATGTCTTATGGTTTGCCTCCCTTTGTCTATATCTTTCTTAGTTATCCTTCCCTTCCCATTTGTTCATCTGTTTTGTTTCTTAAATTCCACATATGAGTGAGATCATATGGTATTTGTCTTGGTATGGAATCTGACTTACTTTGCTTAACGTAATACCTTCTAGATCTGTCTACATTGCAAATGGCAAGATTTCATTTTTTTTGATGGCTGAGTACTAATATATACCATATCTTCTTTATCCATTCATTTGTTGATGGACATTTGGGCTCTTCCCATGTTTTGGCTATTGTGGACATTGCTACTATAAACATTGGGGTGCATGTGCCCCCTTCAAATCACTATTTTTCTATCCTTGGGATAAATACCTAGTAGTGGAATTGCTGAGTCCTATGGTAGTTCTATTTTTAACTTTTTGAAGAACCTTCGTACTGTTTTTCAGACTGGCTATCCCAGTTTGCATTCCCACTAACCCTGTAAGATGATTCCCCTTTCTCTACATCCTTGCCAACATCTGTCGTTTCCTGAGTGTTAATTTTAGCCATTCTGACTGGTGTGAGGTGGTGTCTCATTGTGGTTTTGTTTTGTATTTCCCTGATGCCAAGTGATGTTGAACATTTTTTCATGTGTTTGTTAGCGATTTGTACGTATTCTTTGAAGAAATGTCTTCTGCCCATTTCTTAACTGATTCTTTATTTTTGGGGTGTTGAGTTTGATAAGTTCTTTATAGATTTTGGATACTAGCCCTTTATCTGATATGTCATTTGAAAATGTTTTCTCCCATTTAGTAGGTTGACTTTTAGTTTTGTTGATGATTTCCTTTGCTGTACAGAAGCTTTTTATCTTGATGAAATCCCAATGGTTCGTTTTTGCTCTTGTTTCCCTGGCCTTTAAAGACGTGTCTAGCAAGAAGTTGCTGCAGCTGAGGTCACAGAGGTTGCTGATTGTGTTCTCCTGTAGGATTTTGATGGATTCCTATCTCACATCGAGGTCTTTCATTTTGATTTATTTTTGTGTATGATGTAAGAAAGTGGTTCAGTTTCATTCTTCTGCATGTTGCTGTCCACTTTTTCCAACACTGTTTATTGAAGAGACTGCCTTTTTTCCATTGGACATTCCTTCCTGCTTTGTCAGAGATTAGTTGACCATCTAATTGTGGATCCACTCCCGATTTTTGCAGTCTGGCATCTACCCCCACTGTTGGACTTGACATTGTTTCTGCTGTGACTAGTCACTGCCTAATTGCCAAATTGAAGTGGGGTTTTTTTCCCTTTTATTTGTGAATTCTGAATTGGTATTTCTCTCACCTTCTTGGATATTCCTTCTTTATCACAAGCTTTTCTTTATACCTTTTTTTTTTAAAGGTCGTATTCATTTATTTTTAGACTGAGAGAGAGAGTGAGCATGAGAGGGGGAGGGACATAGGCAAAGGGAGAGAGAGGATCCTAAGCAGACTCCGTGCATGGATCTCAACATGGGGCTTGATCCCACAACCCAGAGACTATGACCCCAGCCAAAATCTGCAGTCAGACGCCTAACTGGCGCTCCACCCCTCCTTTTTAAAGATTTATTAATTTATTTGAGAGAGGGAGAAAGAGAGAGAGAGAGATAACATGCAGGCTCATGGGCACAGTGGTAGTGGTGGTGGTGGTGGTTGGGGTGACGGTGATGGGGCAGAGGGAGAAGGAGAGAAGCAGAGCCTGACCCTGAGATCATAACCTAAGCCAAAATCAAGGGTCAGGTGCTTAACCGACTGAGCCACCCAGGTAACCCTGTATCTTTTTTTTCATTTCTTCAGAAATATTCAAGTCCTCTTAGGTTCTGTACTTGGCCCTCCAAACTGATAATCTCCTAGAGTGATGGAGTAAAGTGTGTAATGACTTACCAGTCTTGTGGATAAAGTCCAAAGTCCTTTGTAAGGTTTCACCCAGCTTAAGGATTATTCTTTTCTTTTATCTAAGGGAAAAAAAGAAATGAACATATATTAATACTTAACTTTAAGAATTGATACTAGCACCTTTAATCAGTCCATATGTTCACTTTACAGATGCTTATCTTTATTTTAACTCGGTGGTTCTCCCCTGGGTGATTTATCCTCTCCCCTCTTTTCCCCCACCCCAGCATGTTTGGCTTTGTCTGGACATATTTTTAGTTGTCATAACTATGTGGGGGGGGGCAGGAGGGGTGGGTGGTGTTGGCATCAAGTGGATAGAGGCCAGGGATACATCTGAAGATCCTACAATATGTAGGGGGAGAACACCCGGGAGCAAAGAATTACACAGCTCAAAACGTCAGTGGTGCCATGGTGGAGAAACCCTGCTTTAATCTGATTTTAGCATTTCCTTTACTTATGAATGTAGGTAATCCTTCACAGGGGTATTAGCAGTACCTGTAACTTAGTCATCAGTAGAAATTTCAAATATTTTCATGTCACATTAATTTGTTGCAGGTACCTAGAAATATTTTTGCTTATTTATTGCTTAGAAATTAAGATAGATTTGCATTAATTGAGAAGCAAAAAAAAAATACTGCATTGCATTTTTAAAAGTTTATCTCAGTATAGTTGTCTATTATAATCTCTAATGTTTTTTATGCATTATAAACATTATTCTGGGAAAGGGTCTGTAGACTTCACCAGATTGCCAAGGAATCCACAGGACAAAAAAGCATAACTCCTGTCTAAAGGCTTTATTAGGTTCGGTTAAGCATTTTTGGTGAGAATGCTTGTAGGTTATGATGTTTATTTTATATCATCATTTCATGAATCACATACTATTAAGTTATCATACTGTTATCAGCGATACCAAATTTGATGACTTAGTTAAGGTAGTGATAGCCAGATTTTAAAAGATATATTTTCCCCTTTATATTGCTAAGTAATCTCACTTTGGCACCAGGTGAGTTTTCTCTTTCTGATCAACCTAATAACTTTAGCATACATTGATGGTTTTTGCCTGAACTGCTTTTCACATTGGGGTTACAAAATGATGATTTTCTAATTCAGTCATTCCTTCTACATTTATTACTGGCTTTCTTTCTTCTGTAGAGAATAGATTTCCTTTCTTTATCCCATTCCACCCCCTTTTCCTTATCTCTTTCTCTTCCCCTGTGTGTCACTTTATATTTGCTAGTTTTTTTTAATCTAGTATATTATGCCCAAGTAGGTTTCTTTTCTTTTCTTTTTTTTTTTCTTTGAGTCCTCAAATTGTCCCCCAGGTGGCCATGGGAACCCCTTTAACTTGATCCTTTGTCCTTTTTTTACAAATCCTCTGGTCTCTCTGTGAGCATTTGCTTGCTTTCTGACACAGCAAGAGTTCCCGGGGCTCCAGTTCTGGACTCAGATATTTTTCCAATGAACCATGGTTTCTTTGTGGGGAATGGTATAGTATTCACTTGTTCCCTGAAAGTAGAGCATTCCTGTGAAGTCTTTGTAAATCTAAAGTGGTATAAAGTGAAACAGTTGCCATTAATTTATGTGGAGAAATGTTTGTTTTAGGCTTTTCCAGTATCTTAGGATATGTATTAATAATGGTTGTATAGAATAAATTGAGATAAAGCACAGATATTCAGACACTCAGACACCCAGTTCAAAGGTACAGTGGTTTGTTGCTGAGATGCTGAATATGATTCTAGGGAAGGAGCCTAATAAACATTGCCACAGTTGCTGCATAGTGTGTGTGTGCTACCTCTGTAATGGCTTGCTGGAAACCAAACACGGAATGTAATTTTTGCTTCTTGCCTTTTTAAAGAAAAGTTAAAATCCTCTTTGGATTTCTTTTGGTTAGTGAAAACAGGTGCTAATATGATCTTTAATAAAAACAAAGTGGCACAATGCAAACTTTCAAAAAGCGGGGGATCTTTATGTTTATAAACCAAAGTCTGAGCACTTAGTATGCTCATTGCTTCTGGGATGACATTGTTTTAAGAACTTTAAATGGAAGCTTTTAACCTAACTTTTAACATAAAAAGATACTTAGAGCTACAAGAAAGACAGTCACATGTTTCTGATTTTACTCATCCTTGCAAATTCTTCTGTAATGAATGAGTGCATTTCTTTCTTTCCTTATCATCCTATACCCATGTATGCTCTTATCTGTTCACTTAAGGATTATTGGTAGCTGTCTAGCTAACACCTCTCTTCTGATCTGTTCTACACACCACCCATTACATTCATCTTTATTTATTACATACTGTCTGTGTGCCAGGAACTGCACATTACATACTGCTTGTCTGCCAGGAACAGCACATAGAATACACAGGAAAATGGGAACATCAGGAAGTTCATAGTCTAATAGAAAAGACCTATATAAAGACCTAGATTTCAGTATGATTATTGCTAAATAGAAATACATAGGGGCACCTGAGTGGCTCGGTTGCTTAAGCGTTTGCCGTTGGCTCAGGTCATGAGCCCAGGGTCTGGGATTGAGCCCCATGTAATTGGGCTCCCTGCTCAGTGGATAGTCTGCTTCTCCCTCTCCCTCTGCCATTCCCCCCAAACCCTAGCTTGTGCTGGTGTGTGTACTCTCTTTTTTTCCCTCTCATAAATAAATAAAATCTTTAAAAAAATGCATAAAGGGTGACTGAGTGTGAGAAACCAAAGAAGGCTTCAAGAGAAGATAATAGTTGAGTATGGTATTGTTACAATTATGAAAAGATTATCATGTGAAGAATAGTAGAGCAATTTATGGATTCTCATTGTATGTGACTACTGGTTATGTGCCAAATTTGTTTCTAGGTGTAGTTACAAGTGGAAGTATTAAAAATAGAGGTTACCTGCATTTAGTGCTTACGGCTTTCCTTCTTTCTCTCTTTTTTTTTTTGTTTTTTGTTTTTTGTTTTTCTGCTAATTCTTTTTTACTAGGTAGACAAACTTGCTAGGCTGGAACTTTGTTGTTCAACAACAACTTTTGTTAGGATGTGTCATCATTTCTGTTCTTCAGCTTTTCAATGAAAGATTATTATTATTATTGTTGTTGTTGAAATTGTTTGGTTTAGAGGCCATGGGGATTTGCTGTATTTGTTTATGCAGCCATGCCTTGTGAATAAATCCATAAAGTTTTATTACCAGTGTTGGCACATACCAATTATCTGCACTGTACTTATGTGTCATTAATACAAAGCTTGGCTCTTACTGTGGGGAAATCTTAATAAATTTAGGATGATTGAAGGAAATGGAGAGTCAGGTGGTTTAAAATTGGGACTCGCCTATATAGGCAGTCCCAGATTTTATATAGTCTCTTTATAGCTAGAGATTTCCTTCTTTTTTCATAAGAATTAGGAGAGGTATAGGAAAAAACAATCTGCATATGTTTCCCAATTCAGATTCTTTAAGGAATAAATAAGGTGACCCCCCCCCCCATACTGAAGGAATATATAGGAGTCTAGAAATGTTTTTCTCTTAAGTCCCCATCTCCTCAGGTATTTTTGGCTTCCTGAGATGGCACTTAGGATTTCTTCCCCCTGTTAAAACAACATTATGGTAAATAGCATAAATTGAAATAGTAGTATATTATTGTTGGAATCAGTATCTGACAGCAGGCAATGGGCATTCAACATAAATAGAGTTTCCAAATATTTGTAGCTTCCCTCTTTAAAATGTCAACATGTTTTTAGTTTAGCCTTTTTATTTGATGAAATTAATAAAGAAGTTAAATAGACAATATTAAGTTTAGAACTGTCCTTACTAAACATTTTAATATACAGGACTTTGATTAGACAATATTTCCTATCCTTTAGATATTTTTTCTCTCTCAAATATATGATGCTTGTATACAGAAACAACCATACACTTAATGTGAGTGGATGTAAAGGCAACAGGCCATTGATGCCTTACAAACTAAAGCCCTGAATAATTTGTCTGGCTGTACTCGTGTGTGTGTGTGTGTGTGTGTGTGTGTGTGTGTGTGTGTGTGTATGTATGTAAATAAAATATCATTTGTCAGTACTTCACAATGCAAACATTTTATTCTAGGCATATCATTTTCTGCATTGTCTTGTGATTCTCCATATCCCTTAACTTTTTTGTATGGTATTGTTGGTATTGTTTGCTTTCTGTTTAGGGACCTCGAGAAAGTTATTTATTTTTTTGTGCATTTTCTTAACAGCTTGTTTCTTATGGTCTCAGTGAGTGGTGTAATTGGATGTGTTTCCTTTGCATTAGGAGGACTGTGACAGATATTCAAAGAAGTCTGGGAAATGTAAGTTTTAGCTTTCTGCTAAACTAGAGGGGAGTTAGAGTAGATGAACTTTTTGTCACTGTTCTTAGCCTTATGTCTCTGCTCTTCATTTCTTACTCCCTGTATTCACCAGATTTCCTTTTTAGCCTTTTTTAATTTTTATTTTATTTTATTTTTTAATTTGGTAAAACACGTGTCTTTGTAAGCTACCTAGTCTGTCAGGGCCTTGCACTTCGACTAGGTGATATCTAAGTTCCTTTTCAGCTATTATTTATTTATTCCTTCATTGAAAAATTTGATATATAGTCTGCAGTATAATATTATATACCCTCCAGTAATGAAATAATACATGTTCTTCAGTATCCAGGTTATGTACTGCTTCATTTGTAAAGTTTTACCTGACACTGTAGCCTGTATTATATTGTTTTGCCCCATGAATTCTTTTAAGACTTACTAAAAAATGTAGACATAGGTTAACTTTTGTTTTCCTTAGTGTTTTGATTATTTTGATTGTTTGATGTAATTGTAGGTACCTTTAAGAATCATACTTCTTTTATAGTCATTTAATATAATGACAAATAATACTTATAATGATAACATTTATGAACACTTACTTTGAGATGAGCATTGTTTTAAATGCTTCACATATCCATTCCTTTTAATTTACAAAATGTTTATGAAATAGGATCTCTTCTCCATTTTTACATCTTAATTAATTAATCTTAATTCCTTAAGATTATACTGCTGGTAAGTGAAGAACCCAGTCAGACTTCAAAAACCCATTCACTTATCCATTTTGCTATAATGCATAATTACCATATACTTGTTGAATGGATGGATGTTTTCGACTCTAATATATATTGGTTACAGCTTTGGTATCTGTTTTCCACTTTGGATAGAAGACAAAGGATATTTCACTTTGGGGAGAATACTTTTCAAAGGACATGTACTTTCTTAGTAAACTAAATATTGTGAGCGACTTACAGTTAACTATAAGTATTCAGATTGTGTACTTATTCCTTAAGGGATTTTTGGATATGATATCTTTTTCAAGGAAAGTTTTGAGGTATACACAATACTTACAGATGAATTTTGATTTGTGTTAAGTGTCTTGATTATTACTTGTTACTTGTTTTCAGTTGAGTGGTGATTTTATGCAATGGCTTCAAGCCACAGTTCTTCACCAGTGCCTCAAGGAAGCAGCAGTGATGTTTTCTTTAAAAAAGAGGTAGATCCAACAAAACACATTCGACCTGTGCAGTCACTGCCAGATGTATGTCCCAAGGAACCCACAGGTAATGCCTTTTTTGTTGTTGTTGAGGATTTTTGCTGAGGATTTGTATTATCTTTAGATGAGTAGTCAGATTCCATATACATTTGACCCTTGAACAACATGGATTTGAACTGCATGGGTCCACTTATATGCAGCCCCCCTCTTTTTAAATGAATACAGTACTATAAATGTATTTTCTTTTCCATATGGTTTTACTTAGTAACATTTTCTTTCCTCTAGCTTACTTTATTGTAAGAATACGGTATATAATATATTTAACATACAGAATATGTGTTAGTTGACTGTTTATGTTATTGAAAAATCTTCTAGTTGACAGTAGACTGTCAGTAACGTTTGCGGGGAGTTGAAGTTATATGTGGGTTTTTGACTTCATAGGGAGGGAGTGGTCTGTGTCCCTAACCCTTCTGTTGTTCAAGGGTCAGCTGTATCTGAAAGAGTACATTTTATAGTGTTAAACTAAAGAGGTACTTTGGAAATAAGTTGATTGGGAAACTGAAATATAGTTCTTTCCATGCATTTCCAACTTTAGCAAGGAAGTTACTTGCTAAACTGAAAAATAAAGTTTTGAAAATGAAGCTGTAGATTTAAAGCTTTTTTAAAAAGTTAGATGCAGTATAGTGAAGCCTCATTATTTGTGAATTCCATGTTTACAAATTTGCCTACTCTCTGAAACTTATTTGTAACTTGAGAATCAATACTTGTGGTACTTTTGTGGTCATTTGTAGCCATATGCAGAGGAATGAAAAATTTGAGTTGCCTGATGCACATGTCCCTAGCAAAGGTTGAACAAGATAACACTCTGCCTTCTTGTTTTAGCTCTCATGCTCTAAACAAGTGTCCTTCCTGTGGTTTGTTTAGTGCTACATCTTTTGCATTTTTGAGATTTTTATTGATGATTTTGCTGTTTAAAATGTCTCCCAAATGTAGTGCTGAAGGGCTTTCTAGTGTTTCTAAGTACCAAAAGACTGCAATGTATGGGCCTTATGAAGAAAATTCATTTAGGTATGAGTTATGAGTTATAGTGGTGTGAGCCATAAGTTCAGTGTTAGTGAATGAACAGTATATATTAAATAAGGTGTCTTCAAACAGAAACACACACAAAATAAGATTATTTATTGGTCAGGTGTTGAAAATGTTGTGACCAGGGGCTTGAAGATACCTAACCTTGTATTTCCCCTAGGAGCAATAATGGTTCAGTATTTGCTAATTGTTACAGTGACTTTATAGAACAAAACTACCATGAACAACAAGAATTGACTGTGTAGTTTTATTTTCTTATGGTTAGTGCCACAGCAGCATTTCTGTCATCTGTAAGCCAAACAGAAGGTATTAAAACCTGGTGTATCTTCCTTAAGTACAATAGAAAAAATATGTATCTGTGAAAAACCTGGAGTATTAAAGGATAGAAGATACACAATAAAAAGGAAGAAGAATTTTGATACTGAAAAAGGAAAGAGAAATTGTACATTAAGGAAAGGAATTAATAAATGACTTCCTTTACCATCCACCCCACCCTGCAACCATATCTCTCAAATTTTGCATATTCTTTATTTTACATATTTTTTTCTTCCCTTGGCAATTAATGCTGAAAGTCAAAAGTTATTAATCACATTGATTTTCACTAAAACATTCATTACAGAAGAGTTTCTGCTCTTTGTGTAGTGTAGAAACTAAGCATTTTTATTTTTCTAGGATGTAGTTTCAAATGTAGAACTTAGTTTACCAAGTTCTCTTGTTTACTTTTTGCAGGTGATTCAAATAGTTTATGTGTTACCCCATCTCTAGTTACAGATCAACATAGATGGACTATATATCATTCCAAAGTAAACCTCCCAGCAGCATTAAATGATCCTAGATTAGCAAAAAGAGAATCTGACTTCTTCACAAAAACATGGGGATTGGACTTTGTGGACACTGAAGTCATACCTTCATTCTACCTCCCACAGATCAGCAAGGAACATTTTACAGTTTATCAACAGGAAATCTCTCAGGTAATACCTCATCAAAAGAAATAGAAAGATCTTTAGTTTGATTTATTGTAGATTTTTGACCAGTAATCTTTGATGAGATTATAGTATTCTTTTCTGTCTGTATACATTCTATTTTCCTGGGTTGCATTTAATTCGTTGCTTAGATATATGTAAGTATATGTCTCTTACTATAGTGATTTTTCAGAATTATACTCTACTAATAGTGCTAAGATTCATCATGAAATCCACCCTACCTATCAAGGACAAAATTGTTCCGTTAGGCCAATAAGACCCAGATGATTTGTGAGCAGAGTAGAATTGTCTCTGTGAGACTTTGGACATAGAAACAAACTGAGGGACTTGGAGGGAGGGGGGTGGGTGGATGGGAGAGCCTGGTGGTGGGTACTGAGGGCACCTATTGCATGGAGCACTGGGTGTGGGGAATGGGGAATGAATCTTGGAACACTGGAAAAAAAATTTAAGTAACAATAAAAAAAAGTAAAACAAAACAAAACGAAAAACAAAAAAAGAATTGTCTCTGTGCCCCTCATTTACCACAGAAAATGTAATAGAGCATGCTAGCTCTAGTAGATAGTCTTAATATCTTTAGATATAATATGTTTCTCTAAACTCAGTTCTGAGCAAGAACTGAATGTATTGCCTAGTTTAAGAAGGCTTGTTATTAATTTTTAGTTTTATCAATATAATTTTGGTAACCATTTTAGTCTTTAAAACTCATTTTAAAAGAGGATATTAAATTTTTTTCTTTACTGAGGCATAATTGACATAATTTCAGGTATACAACATAATGATTTGATATTTATATATATTGTAAAGTGATCACCATGATAAGGCTAGATAATATCTGTCACCATACATACTTAGAAAATATTTTTTTCTTCTTGTGATGAGGATTTTTAAAATCTGTTCTCTCAACTTTCAAATATTTAATACAGTATTATTAACTTATAGTGACCCTGCTTTAGATTATATCTGGAGGTTTGTATAGGGGGTAATTATTTATGTTTCTATAATACCCTTTTTTAAACTTTTTTTCATTAGCAAACCTAATTTGCATTTAACTTTGTTTCACTTGATTACTTTGTTCTTTTTATGATTTGGAAATAGGCTGAATATGGTTATATTATTGGCATTGATACTGTGCAGTATTTGGTTCATTTTTAGTACTACCTAATATTTTTGTACAGAACTTGTAAATATTATTTACTTTTTTCAGATGCTGTCTAGAGTTTTTTTGTTCCATTTTCAGTAATCACATCTGTCTGGATGTTGTTAAGTACATAAACTTTAATATGCTTTCTTTTTGTTAGTGTCTAATATTACTCCTTTTTGTTAGTTTCTAATCTTTATTCTAATCTTAGTTTTTAGTTCTAATCTTTATTCTTTTGGTTAGTTTCTAATCTTATTCCTCATAACCTCCATTTGTCTGTTTATTGATCAAATATTTATTGAATGCCTTCCATGTGCCAGGCACTGTCTAAACACTAATGATACAACAGAGACCAAAGTATACCACTTCCTTCCATTACAAAGCTTATATTTCTAGCAAGCAATAAATCCTAAAGCAACCACTAAAATAACAAAGGTTTATAGCTAAAGAGCCAATAGAAGAGATAACATGAAATAAAAAAAAATTCTCAATCTAAACAAAGGTACAAAAAGGGTATAAAAAAGGTGCAAAGATTAGATGAGACCAAAAAAATAAACATCAGGGTGATAGACTTACACCTCATTCTGTTAGTACATTAAATGTAAATGTTTAAGTACCCCATTTACAAGGCAGAGACTGCGAGATTAGATGAAAAGGCAAGACCCAGCTGTATGCTACCTATAAGAAATGCTCTTTAAATACAGGGACATAAAACACTTAAAAGTAAAAGGATAGAAAAAGATAATATCAGGCTAATAACAAAAGAAAGCTGGAATGACTATATTAATATCAACTAAAGAAGATTTCAGAGCAAAAACTGTTACTAGAGATAAAGAAGGTAATTTTGTAATGGTAAAAGTATTAAGTTAATCAAGAAGATAAAGTATTTCTAAACATTTATGTCTGTAGAAATCAAAATGCATGAGGCAAAACCTGGGAACTTTATGAGGGAAATAGGTGAATTCACATTTACGGTTGGAGATTTTAATACTTGTCTCAACAAACCATAGAACAAGCAAATAGAAAACCAGTGAGTATATGGTAGACTTAAATAGCGCTGTCAATTAACCTGACTCAACACATTGAAAGAACATTCCACCCAACACAGAAGAATACATTTTCTCCTGAAGTGTTCATGGAACATTTATGAAGTAGACCACAATCTGGGCCATAAAACAAATGCTTCAAGTCATACAAAGTATATTTTTTTACTACAACAGAATGAAATTAGAAATTTTTAACAGAAAAGTGTATGAGAAGTCCGCAAATATTTAGAAACTAAAACTTACACTTCTAAATAAAATGTGGAAGGTCGGGGCAAAAGGAGGAGTAGGAGACCTAAATTTCACCTGGTCCCAGAAATTCAGTTAGATAGTTATCAAACCATTCTGAATATGTACAAACTCAACAGGAGATAGAAGAGAAGAATAACAGCAATTCTGTGAACAGAAAAGTGACCAGTTTCTGGAAGATAGGACGTGCGGAGAAGTGAATCCGAGGCAATATAAAGGGAAGGTAGACCATGGGGGGGTTGGTGTGCAGAGGGAGCCTCTGTCAGCTGGCTACCAGCAACTGAGAGAGCAGCGGAGCATAAAATAAGTCTGCTCTGCAGAGGGATGTCACTGCAATGGAATCCTTGCTGGGACAGTGTGGTCCCAGGACCTTTGGGGTCACAGAAAGACGGGGTGCCTGAATGTGGCAGAGCTCACAAGTATTGGAGTGGGGAAACTGGTTTCAAAGTAGGAGCCAAGGAGTGGGCTCTCAGCTTGGGGTTGCAATAAATGAGGATCCAAGGCAAAGTCAGGCCACTACTCTTTGAGCGGGACCCCACAGGTGGCAGATCCAGGGAGACTCCCCCGCTTCTCTACTAGGAGGAGCAGCATGGGAGTGTGCTGCAGGAATCTGCTGAGTTTGGAGACTCTGAACGGGGCCATGTGCCAGAGATAGAAACACTTGGTCACAGACTGGGTGAGCTCAGAGTATAGCCAGAGACCAGGGAGACAGGAGTGATTGCTTTTCTTTGAGGGCTCACTGAAGAGGGAGCTCCTGAGCTCCTCCGGGCCCAGAGATTGGGAGGCAACCATTTTCATTCTCAACGTCTAAAGCTGTACCAAAAGCTTTCCATACAGCTTTCAAGGAATAAAAGCTACCAAGAACAAACCCGAGCAGATTACTTAGGCTGGCCCCTGGCAAGGGCGGTGCAATTCCACCTCCAACAAAGACATTTGAGAATCACTGCAACAGGCCCCTTCCCTCAGAAGATCAGCAAGAACATCCAGCCAAGACCAAGTTTACTGATTAATGAGAACTGCAAAACTCCAGTGGTAGGGATTACAGCACATAGAATTCATGGCTTTACCCCCATGATTCTTTAGTCCTTCAAAATTAAATTTTTAAATTTTCGTTACTTTTTTCTTTTTTTTTTAAATTTTTCCTCTTTCCAATTTTAACCAATATCTTATCAATAACTTTTTAAAGATCTTCTTTATTTTCATTTTTATAGCCCTATTCTATCCCTTCATTGTATTTAACCTTATTTTTTGTATATATATTATATATGTTTTTCTTTCTTTAAATTTTTGAGATGCAGTTTCTTTTAATAGACCAAAATATACCCTAAATCTAGTGTATGGCTTTGTTCTAGTCTCCAGCCTGATCACATTCTTTCTTTCTCTTTTTTTTTCTTTCTCTTCAACCAACTTCTTATCAATTCCTTTTTTAAAGTCTTTTTAATTTTCATCTTTATAGTCATATTCCATTACTTCGTTGTATTTACCCATATATATAAAGTTTTTCTTTCTTTGAAATTTTAAGAGGCAGTTTCTTCTAACAGACCAAAATACACCCCAAATAAGGTGTGTGGCTCTGTTCTATTCACCAGCCTAATTATATATATATATAATTTTTTTTTTCTTTCTCCTCCCCCTGGTTTTGGGTCTCTTCTGATTTGTTTAGTGTATGTTTTTCTGAGATCGTTGTTACCCTTTTAGCGTTTTGTTCTCTCATTCATTTATTCTTCTCTGAACAAAATAAGGTGGAAAAACTCACCTTAAAAAAAGAACAAGAATCAGTACCAACTTCTAGGTGCTTAATCAATACAGATATTAGTAAGATGTCAGAACTAGAATGAGGTGACATTCTAGAATGACAATTATAAAGGTGCCAGCTGGGCTTGAAAAAAGCATAGAAGATACTAGAGAATCCTTTTCTGGAGAAATAAAAGAACTGAAATCTAACCAAGTTGAAATCAAAAAAGCTGTTAATGAGGTGCAATAAAAAATGGAGGCTCTTACTGCTAGGATAGTGAGACAGAAGAGTGAATTAGTGATAAAGAAGATCAAATGATGGAGAATAAAGAAGCTGAGAAAAAGAGAGATAACTATTGGATCATGAGGGGAGAATTAAAAAGATAAGTGATGCCATAGGATGAAACAATATTAGAATAATTGGGATCCTGGAAGACGAAGAAAGAGAGAGGGGCTTAAAGTATATTGGAGCAAATTATAGGGAAATTCCCTAATTTGGGGGAGGAAACAGGCATCAAAATACAGGAGGCACAGAGAATCCCCTCAAAATCAATAAAAATAGGTCCACACCCTGTCATCTAATAGTAAACTTACAAGTCTCAGAGACAAAGAGAAAATCCTGAAAGCAGCTCATGACAAGAGGTTTATAACATACAATGGCAAAAATACTAGATTGACAGCAGACCTATCCACAGAGACATGGCAGGCCAGAAAGGACTGGCATGATATATTCAGAGCACTAAATGAGAAAAATATGCAGCCGGAATACTATATTCAGCTGGACTTTCATTGAAAATAGAAGAACTAAAAGCTTCCAGGACAAACAAAAACTAAAAAAATTTGTAAACACCAAACCAACCCTACAGGAACTATTGAAAGGGGTCCTCTAAGCAAAGAGAGCCTAAAAGTGTTATAGACCAGAAAGGAACAGAGACAATATACAGTAACAGTCATCTTACAGGCAATACAGTCGCACTAAGTTCATGTCTTTCAGTAGTTATCCTGAATGTAAATGGTCTAAATTTCCCAATCAAAATACACAGGATATCAGAATGGATAAAAAAACAAGATCCATTGATATGTTGTCTACAAGAAACTCATTTTAGACCAAAAGACACCTCCAGATTTAAAGTGAGGGTGTGGAAAACCATTTGCCATGCTAATGGACATGAAAAGAAAGCTGGGGTAGCCGTCCTTATATCAGACAAATTAGAATTTAAGCCAAAGACTATAATAAGAGATGAAGAACACTATATCATACTTAAAGGGTCTGTACAACAAGAAGATCTAACAGTTTTAAATATTATACCCCTAACGTGGGAACAGCTGGTTATATAACCCAATTAATAACAAAATCAGAGAAACACATGAACAATAATATAATAATAGTAAGGGACTTTAATACCCCCCTCACTGAAGTGGTTAGATCATTTAAGCAAAAGAAATAAAGGAACAAGGAAATAAAGGCTTTAAATGACACACTGGACCAGATGGACATCACAGATATATTCAGAACATTCCATCCCAAAGCAATAGAATACATATTATTCTCTAGTGTGCATGGAATATTTCCCAGAATAAATTATATACTAGGTCATAAATCAGGTCTCAACCAGTACCAAAAGATGGGGATCATTCCCTGCATATATTCAGACCACAGTGCTCTGAAACTAGAACTTAACCACAAGAGGAAATTTGGAAAGAACTCAAAGCATCCTACTAGATAATGAATGGGTCAACCAGAAAATTAAAGAACTAAAAAAATTCATGGAAACAAATGAAAATGAAAACACAACTGTTCAAAACTATTGGGATGCAGCAAAGGTGGTCCTAAGAGGGAAGTATATAGGAATACAGGCCTTTCTCAAGAAACAAGAAAGGTTTCAAGACAAGTTTCAAACAAGAAAGGTTTCACCTAAAGGAGCTGGAAAAAGAAAGGCAAATAAAGCCTAATAAACCCAGCAGGAGAAGAGAAATGATAAAGATTAGAGCAGACATCAATGAAATGGAAATAAAAAAAAAAAACACTAGAACAAATTAATGAAACTAGGAGCTGGTTCTTTGAAAGAACTAATAAGATTGATAAACCCCTGGCCGGAGTTATAAAAAGAAAAGAGAAAGGACTCAAATTAATAAAATCATGAATGAAAGAGGAGAGATCAGAACCAACACCAAAGAAATACAATTATAAGACCATATTATGAACAACTATATGCCAGCAGATGAGACATCTGGAAGAAATGGGTGATTCCTCGAGACATATAAACTCCCAAAACTGAACCAGGAAGAAATAAAAAACCCGAACAGAGCATAACCCATAAGGAAATTGAAGGAGTACTCAAAAATCTCCCAACAAACAGGAGCGTAGGGCCAGATGGCTTCCCATGGAAATTGTACCAAACATTTAAAGAAGAATACTTATTCTGAAACTGTTCCAAAAAATAGAAATGGAAGGAAAACTTCCAGACTCATTCTGTGAGGCCAGCATTACCTTGATCCCAAAACCAGACAAAAACCCCATCAAAAAGGAGAATTTCAGACCAATATCCCTGATGAACATGTATTTTTTTTGGTGAAGGAAATTGAAGAAAACACAAAGAAATGGAAATACGTTCCATACTTTTTGGTTGGAAGAACAAATATTGTGAAAATGTCTATACTACTTAGAGCAATCTACATATCTAATGCAATCCCTATCAAAATACTATCAACTTTCTTCAAAGAAATGGAACAAATAATTCTAAAATTTATATGGAACCAGAAAATACCCTGAATAGCCAGAGAAATGTTGGAAAAGGAAAACCAAAGTTGGTGGCATCACAATTCCAGACTTAAAGCTCTATTACAAAGCTCTAATCATCAGGACAGTATGGTTCTGGCACAAAAACAGAGACATAGATCAGTGGAACAGAGTAGAGAGCCCAGAAATGGACCTTCAACTCTGTGATCAACTCATCTTTGACAAAGTAGGAAAGAATGTCCAATGGAAAAAAGACAGCCTCTTCAACAAATGGTGTTGGGAAAATTGGACAACCACATGCAGAAAAAGGAAACTGGATCACTTCCATACACCACACACAATAATAGACTCAAAATGGATGAAAGACCTCAATGTGAGATAGGAATCCCATCAAAATCCTTGATGAGAACACAGGCAGCAACCTCTTCTACCTCAGCTGCAGCAACTTCTTCCTGGAAACATCGCCAAAGGCAAGGGAAGCAAGGACAAAAATGAACTATTGAGACCTCATCAAGATAGAAAGCTTTTGAACAGTAAATAGTCAACAAAACCGAAAGACAACTGACAGAAGATATTTGCAAATGACATATCAGATAAAGGGCTAGTATCTAAAATCTTATCAAACTCAACACCCAAAGAACAAAATCAAGAAATGGGCAAGAGACATGAACAGACATTTCTCCAAAGAAGACATCCTAATGGGCAACAGACACATGAAAAAATGCTTAACATCACTTGGCAACAGGGAAATATAAATCAAAACCACAGTGAGATACCACCTCACACCAGTCAAAATGGCTAAAATTAGTCAGGAAATGACAGGTGTTGGTAAGGATGGGGAGAATGGGGAACCCTCCTGCACTCTTGGTGGGAATGCAAGCTGGTGCAGTCACTCTGGAAAACAGTATGGAGGTTCCTCAAAAAGTTGAACATAGAGCTACCCAATGACCCAGCAATTGCACTACTGGTATTTACCCTAAAGATACAAATGTAGTGATCCAAAGGGGCACGTGCTCCCCCGTGTTTATAGCAGCAATGTTCACAATAGCCAAACTATGGAAAGAGCTTTGATGTCCATCAGCAGGTGAATGGATAAGGTGGACATGATGTATATATATACAATGGAATACTTTGCAGCCATCAAAAAAAACAAAATCTTGCCATTTGCAATGACCCGGATGGAACTAGATGGTATTATGCTAAGCAAAATAAGTCAGAAAGACAATTATATGAACTCACTGATATGCGGAATCTGAGAAAGAGGACAGGATCATAGGGGAAGGGAGGGGAAAATGAAACAAGACAATACCAGAGAGGGAGACAAACCATAAGAGGCTCTTAATCTCAGGAAACAAACTGAAAGTTGCTTGAGGGGAGCTGGGGTTGGGAGGGATGGAGTGGCTGGATGATGGACATTGGGGTGGGTATGTGCTATGGTGAGTGTTGTGAATTGTGTAAGACTGATGGACCACAGACCTGTACCCCTGAAACAAATAAAACATTATATGTTAATATATATATAATATATATAAATAATTAAGTAAATAAGTAAATAAATAAATGTATGTAATTATGTATGTATGTATGTGGGTCACAGAGGAAAAGGAGAGGCACTGGATGGTTTGGTCAGTTAAGTGTGTGTTCTTAATCTCAGCTCAGATCTTGCTCTCAGAGTCATGGAGCCTACTCTTTAAAAAAAAAAAGAAGGAGGGGGGAAGAAATTAGCACCATTGACCCTTGAACAATGTGGATTTGAACCATGTAGATGTACTTATATACAGATTTTTTTCAGTAAATATAGTACTGCAAATGTATTTTCTCTTCCTTAATAATATTTTGTTTTCTCTAACTTATTTTAAGAATATAGTATGTAATATATATAATATGCAAAATATGTGTTAATTGACTGTTTATGTTGCTGATAAGGCTTCCACTGCATAGTAGGGTATTAGTAGTTAAGTGTTTTTGGGAGTCAGAAGTTATACTTGTATTTTGGATTGTGGGGTACTGGTGTCCCTAACCCCCACATTTGAACTAAATGGAAATGAAAACACGACATACTGGGATTCATGGCATGCTGTTCAAGCAGTACATAAGGAATAATTTATAGCAGTAAATACATATATTAGAAAAGAAGAATAGTCTCAAATCCGTGACCTTGATTTTCACCTTGAAAAACTGCAAAAAGAAGAAATTTAAACCGAAATGAACAGAAGAAAGATACATCAAAGTCAAAATCAGTGAAATAGAAAATAGAGAAACAGTAGAGAAAAGTCAGTGAAACCTAAAGCTGATTCTTTGAGATCAATAAAATTGACAAATCTTTAGCAATACTGATTCAGGAAGAAAAAAGACATAATCACCAATAACAAGAATGAAAATGTTGACATCACTACAGATTCTACAGAAGTTAAGACTATAATGAAATATTATGAACAACTTTATGCCAGTAAATTCAGCAACTTAGATGAACTGATGAATTCTTTGAATGACACAAATTACCAAATCTCTCTCAGGAAGAAATAGATAACTTGAATAGCCTTATAGTTATGAAAGAAATTGATGTTAAGTAGCTTTCTAAGAAGAAAACTCAGGTCCATGTGGCTTTACTATTGATTTCTACCAGATATTTAGGAAAAAAATAATAGCCTGTCCACACATCCTCTTTCATGTTTTGATAAGGATGTGAAAGACAGGGTCAGTACTAGGATGAGGCCATGAGGTGCGTAAGGTGTAAAATGTGAAGGGCACCAGAATCTAAGAGTAGGTGCCTCCTTAAATATTGTACTCTAGGCTGCTTGCTTGTCTTATCCTATTGTCAGCCCTGGTGGAGTAACTAGAACTCTCATATACTGTTGGTAGGAATTTAAAGTGGTACAACCCTTTTGGAAAACAGTTTAGTGGTTTCTTAAAAAGTTAAAAATACTTCGGGCTCAGTAGGTAGGAAAGTTGAAAAGCTTCTAATCCTGTTCTCAAAAGAAAAAAACCTGAACAAACTGAAAATCAACAACTTAGAAGCTTTTTGAAGGTCACAGCGTAGGGGCACAAGCTCAGTAAAAGATAATGACCTAATCACACGTCTGTGAAATGCTTCCCCTCCTCCCACATTTTACCACCATATCAATGGAGCACCTGTATAAGAATAAGGGAATACAACTGAGAAAATTGCATGTCTCAGACTTTATTTAAGAAGTTTGTAAAGACAGCAAGGGAGACAAAAACAAGGACACCAGAGGAAATTTTAGCCTCTAACACTTCCAGCTACATCAAACAGTAAATATAGTCTAATTCCTAGCCTGGTAAACATAAAACCTGTCAGTAAATACCTATTTTTTACCTCAGTTCCTTTTATCCAGTACATCATATTTGGCATGCAACAAGAAAAATTACAATAAATACTAAAAACAACAAGGAAAAAACCCTACAGTTTAAAGAAAACAAGTACTAGAATGAGACTCAGGTGGCAACAGTTTTGGAATTATCAGACTGGGAATTTAACTGGTTAATATGCTAAGGGCTGCAATGGAAAAGGTAGACAACATGCAAGAATAGAAGGGTAATGTAAGCAGAGAGATGGAAACTATAAGAATCAAAAGGAAATGCTAGAAATAAACACTAACAGATGAAGAATGCTTTTGATGGATTCATCAAAAGATTTGAAATGGCAGGGGAAGGAATCAGTGAGCTTAAGGAAATGTTGATAGAAACTTAGCAGAATGTGTGGGTTAGTCACAGTATTGCTTAAAGGGAAACTTAATAGCATTGAATATGTATATTAGAAAAGAAAAAAATCTAAAATTAATAATAATAAGCTTTTGCCACAGAAGACCATAAAAAGAACAAATTAAGTCCAAAGTAAGGAGAAGGTGAATCAATCACTATGTTGTGTACTGAAACTAATATAACACTGTGTGTTAGTTATATAAAAAACAAACAAAAACCCACAAAAAAAGCAGAAGAAAAGAAATAATAAAAATTAAACCAGAAATCAGTGAAATTGGTAACTGTTTAGCATGGTCAATTATGGAAAAAAGAAGGCGTAGATTACTAATATTAGAAATGAAAGAGGGGTGCCTCAGTGGCTCAGTCATTAAGGGTCTGCCTTTAGCTCAAGTCGTGGTCCCAGGGTCCTGGGATCGAGTCCTGCATCAGGCTCCCTACGGGGAGGCCTGCTTCTCCCTCTCCCACTCCTCCTGCTTGTGTTCTCTCTCTCACTGTGTCTCTCTCTGTCTAATAAACAAAATCTTAAAAAAAAAAAAAAAGAAATGAGAGGGCCCATCCCTAACGATCTCATAGATATTAAAAAGATGATAAAAGGATATTATGAACAACTCTAAGCCCACAAATTCTGTAACCTAGATGAGAAAGATCAATTACTTGGAAGACAGAATATTTCAAAACTTGCACATGAGAAATAGACACTCTGAATAAAGCTATACTTAATAAAGAAACTGAATCAGTAGTAACCTTTCAAAATAGAAAACACCAGGGCCACGTGGGTTCATTAGTGAATCATACCAACGATTTAGGCAAGAAATACCAGTTCTTTATGATTTATTCCAGAAAATAGAAGCAAAGGGGATACTTTCTAACTTATTCTTAGGTAGCATTAACCTAATATTGAAATTAGACAAAGACATTATGGAAAAAAACTACAGACTGCTGTCTTATGAATATGGATGCAAAAGTCCTTAACAAAATATTTGAAAATCAAATCCAATGATGTATGAGAAGAATTCTATACAATAACTAAGTAGGATTTATTCCAAATATGTAAGACTGATCCAATATTCAAAAAGCAATTTGTGTAATCCATACATTAACAGGCAAAGAAGAAAATCATATGTTCATATCAGTAGATACGGAGAAAACTTTTGACAAAACTCAGTACCCATTCATGATAAAAACTTTCAGCAAACTAGGAATATAGGGAAAGTTCAACTTGGTAAAGACCATCTACAAAAACCCTACAATTGTGAGAAACTAGATGTTTTCCCACTAAGATCAGGAACAAGGTAAGGATGTCCCTTCTCACCACTCCTTTTGTACATCACACTGGAAACCCTAACTTTGCAATGAGACAAGAAAAGGAAATAAAAGGTATATACACTGGGAAGGAAGAACTAAAACTGTATTCACAGATATCATGATTGTCTATGTAGAAAATCCCAAAGAATCAGAAAAGAAACTCCTGGAACTAATAAGCAGGTATAACAAGATTGCAGGATACAAGATTAGTATTACAAAAATGAATTGCTTTTTTCTATGCTAGTGATGTACAATTAGAATTTGAAATTAACACAGCACCATTTACATTAGCACCAAAGAAAATGAAATAGGTATAAATCCGACAAAATATGTGCACGATCTATTGGAGGATAACTGTAAAACTGATGAAAGGAATTGTGTGAGGATCTAAATAAATGGAGAGAGAGTCCATTTATGTAAATAGAAGATGCAGTATTGTCAACATGTCTGTTTTTCCCAGTGTGGTCTATAGATTCAATGCAATCCCAGTTAAAATTCCAGCAATTTGTTTTGTAGACACCAAGAAACTGATTCCAGAGTTTATATAGAAAGGGAAACAAGAATAGCCAACAAAGTATTGGACAAAGTTGCAGGACTGACAGTAATTGACTTCAAGACTTATTGTGAAATTACAGTAATAATAGACCAGTGTGGTACTGGTGAAAGAATAAACAGCAAAGAGATCAAAGCAACAAAATAGCTCAGAAATAGACCTACACCAATACAGTTAACTGTTTTGTTTTTTTTTTTTAAAGATTTTTATTTATTTGACAGAGAAAAACACAGCCAGAGAGGGAACACAAGCAAGGGGAGGGAGAGAGGGAGAAGCAGGCCACCCGCCGAGCAGGGAGCCCGATGCAGGACTCGATCCCGGGTCTCCGGGATCAGGACCTGAGCTGAAGGCAGTCGCCCAACCAACTGAGCCACCCAGGCTCCCCCAGTTAACTGGTTTTTGACAAAGGTGCAAAAGTAATTCAGTAGTTTTTTTCTAGTAAATGGTACTGAAACAACTATTACTTACCTGCCAAAAAAAGGGGAAAAATCTAGACACAGCCTACCCACACCTTTCATAGAAATTAGCACAAAATGGATTGTAGATCTAAATGTAAAATGCAAAACTGTAAAACTAGAAGATCACAGGGGAGAAAATACACAACTTTGAGTTTGGTGATGATTTTTTAGGTAATAGCATCAAAAGCACTGTCCATGAAACAAAAAAGTGACAAGTTGGACTTTGTTAAAATTAAAAACTTCCACTCTGTGAAAGACAGTACTAAAAGAATGTATACAAGCTAGACACTGAGAGAAAATATTTGCAAAAAATGTGTATGATAAAGGATTGGTATCCAAAATACACAAAAAAATGTTTAAAACGCAACAGTAAGAGCAACACAACTAAAAAATGGGAAAAGGACTTGAATGAACATTTTCCCAAAGAAAATGTACAAATGATCAATAAGTATATGGAAAAACTGATAGTTTTAATGGTAAATTTTATGTTACATGTATTTTGCCATAATAAAAAAAAATGCACAAAAGATCTGAATAGGCCTCTCATGAAAGAAGACATACAGATGGCAAATAAGCATATGAAAAGATGCTTAACATTATATGTCATTAGGGAATTGCAAACTAAAACAGCAATGAGGTGCTGCTGTGCATCTCTCAGAATTGCAAAAAATTCAAAACAATGATAGCACCAAATGCTGGGAAGAATATGGACTGATAGGAACTCTTAATTCTTTGTGGGTATGCCTGCAAAATGGTATAGCCATGTTGGAAGAAAATCCTTTAGTTTCTGCCACAATTGCTGTTAGAACTCTGAATAGTGGGGCGCCTGGGTGGCTCAATTGGTTTAGCAACTGCCTTTGGCTCAGGTCATGATCCCAGCCAGAGTCCCGGGATCAAGCCCTGCACTGGGCTGCTCTGTGGGGAAACCTGCTTGTGTTCCCTCTCTAGTTGTGTTTCTCTCTGTCAAATAAATTAAAAAAAAAAAAAAAAGTACTCTGAACACTACTAGCTCAGTGTTTCTTTCCCTTTCCATACTCCACTTTCCTGTGTCCTATTTATGGTATCTCTGAAAAGATAGAATTGTTGTTAGTGATCCATCTAATCTGAAATCAGAGTAGAATTTCGTTTCATTGTCTTTCTTTCTTTCTTTCTTTCTTTCTTTCTTTCTTTCTTTCTTTCTTTCTTGGTGTCAATTAATAACATATCTTTCTAAGGTATATAGGTTTTCACATTTTCTTGTTTAAAAAATTGTTTTTAATTGATTTCTGTTTATAAATAAGGATTTTTAAATTTGCACTCCCACTTCATTCCAATTTATGGAGATTTTACTGCAATTATATAAAATGGGATGAGTGTAAGCATATAGATGTTTGTAGAGCTTATATTGCTTATTAAGCATACTTGTGTTTAAGTGGAAGAGGCTAGTGATTTCACATTAAAAATTGTAGAACTAATTTGGTATATTTTATGAAATGCTTTGATGCTTTGAATTTTGATATTGCTACATAGCATTGATTTTGTTATTTATCTTTTTATAGAGAGAGAAGATTCATGAGAGATGCAAGAATATTTGTCCTCCTAAAGATACCTTTGACAGGACTCTCTTACATACTCATGGTATGAACATGTGCTGTTTGTAGACAATATGTACATAAATATGTGATATTTGTAGGCTAGCATAAATATCAACAGACAAAATCTTAATTTGGAGACCTTGATGGCTGTTCTAGGTATAATTTTTATTTTATGCTTTTAAGAGAAAAACTCAGAGGTCTCCTTGTAGTGTTATCCTTCATTTCAACAAATATTTATTTAACATCTTGGGTGCTTGGTATTTTGCTTGTTGCTTAAAAATAGTTGAATAACAAAGAGCACTTGTCCTTAAGCTGATAGTCTTTTCAGTAGAGTTATATAAGTAAGCCAACACCTGCAGCACTGTGTATCAAGCAGTAAGTTCAGCATGGTAGGTTGGTATAGAGCTCCTAATTTGTTAAGCCTTAGAAAACTTTCAGAATTGATGATTGCCTGTGTTTTAAAGTAGCTGCTGAGAGATACTTATGTGGGAAAAGGCCTTCAAGGAGGAAGGAACAGTGTATGCAAAGCAACAGAGTCAAGAGCGACAGAACATGTTCAAAGAATTGCAAGAGTTCTGTATGTTGGCTCTCCTAGGAGTAAGAAGTGAGGCTGAAGAAGGAGGCAGGGGAGTAAGATTGTCAAGAGCTTTGTATGCCATGCTAAGGAATTTTTCTTTTCTAAAAGCAGTACAGAACCACAGAATATTTTTAACCAGAATCAGATTTATGATTATACATGTCACTGTGAAAACAGTTGTGGAAAACAAATTTAGGGATGTTGATAAAACTAACTGGAGGCAGAGAGACAGTTGGAGGCTATTGTAGTAATACAAATGAGAAATTATGTGGCGCCAGTAACAGTTATAATGAAGATGGAGAAGAATTTAGGCATTTGTGAGAGGTCAAAGCACAAGTTTTTGTGGTCAGGCAGTTGTTGGTAATGGTAATGATCAGTTTGCACACTGAGAAGTTTCTGTGGATTTTACAGTTTAGGATCTCTTACAGAGGGCATTCAGACTTGAAGTGGTGGTTACAGAAAGCATAATACATACTATGTATTAAGGAGTGAGTACAAGAGAAAGAAATGGAGGCTACCAGTGTGGATATAACTTGAGGTTTTGAGATACAGGATATTGAGGAGAGACAACAGAGTGTAATAATGTTTTTGCATGGTTAGCACTAGATAAAGCAAGAGACGCATTTGCATAACCTGAGAGTGATGCTTCCTCAGGTTTTGTACTGGAGGGCTTCCCTTGCCTCAGTCTTGTCCAGGCCCTGGGTTTTATCTTTATCTTTTTTGTTTGTTTATTTTTGTTTTTGTTTTAATGAGAGAGAAATAAGCATGTGCATATGCAGAGAGAAAGAACTATTAGAAGGGAAGGGGTTGAAGATACTGAAAGAGGCAGGGTATTTGATGAAGCACACTCATTGAGGAGGCAGGAGGGCATAGAGTCCGACCCATGAAGGTTAGTTTTGGCAAGGAGGGTATATCCTTTGAGGTCTACTTGGTGAGATGAAGGTAAAGTAGGTTCATTTGCAGGGTTGTAGATACAAACTAAGATGTCTAAGAGGAAAGTAGGGTATTCATATCATAAGAAATTCTGGGTGGGATGGTGAGTATTTTGAATGATAAAAGCATTATTCCTATATTAGAATGCGATTCTCTCTCTCTCTCTCTCTCTCTTTTTTTAGATTTTATTTCTGTATTTGACAGAGAGCACATAAGCAGGGGGAACAGCAGGCAGAGGGAGAAACAGGGAGGCTGATGTGGGGCTTGATCCCAGAAACCTGGGATCATGACCTGAGCCAAAGGCAGATGCTTAACTGACTGAGCCACCCAGGCATCCCAGAATTTAATTCATTTTTAAAAACTATATGCCAAATTTAATTTCACCAACCTTAATAAGATAGCATCAAGCTTCCTGTGTCCATTTAAAAAAGACTTGAAATGTATTTAGTTTTCTTGCTACCATACAATTGATTAAAATTATTTGAAACAAAGGAATTTTTTCAGTGCTTTGTTTACTGCTAGGCATACAGGAGGTGCTTGATGTCGTTGAGGGAATTTAAGTGGTTACTTAATTGTGACATAGTACAAAATCTGGCCAAAGTATATTTTATGGAATAAAATGAAAACAAGCTTAAAAAGTCATATTTTCTCTTTTCCTTTTTTTTATAGATAAATCCAGGACAGATCTGGAGCAAGTACCTAAGGTAAAAAAGCTTAATAATGAGAAAACTGCTTTTTAATATCTTTAATTTTACATTATAAGAAGCTTTCATTTGGCTGTTTTACACCTTAACCACTTTGCTTGTTCTGGGACTTTGTGCATCACTTTTCTTCTTTCTTTTGCCATCATCAAGTTCTTCTTCATTACTAAAATCTACAAATATGTTTAAGTCTCTCCATTCTGAAAAATAATTTTATTGATGTTACTACCCCTTCAAATTATTAAGAGATACTCTTTCATATGAAAAATTTTATAGAGATGTGTAATTGATGTTTGCTTTTACCCCTTGGGAAAAGAATCCATTACATTAATTAGATTCTCAAAGAGGTCTATGATAACTGCTCTCTAAGGTGAGAAGACACAGAAAAGACAACAGATGGAAACAAAAAGGCAGTCATTTTATAAAATTGATTCCTACAAAATAAAATTCAGACTCTGTCATTTAAGGCCCTTCATTATTCATTTCCATCATAATCACAGTCAACTTTTGCTTAGTAATCTTTACACATTCTTCACTTTAGCCAAACTATTTTGCTGTCTCTATTCTTTACTTGCACTGTTCCTTTAGTCTGGAAGACTTTTCCCTCAACTTCCCATATCTAATCCTTTCTTTATATTCTCTTGCTTGAATTACAACTTTATATGAATACATTTCTTTCCAACTGAAGATAATTGGCCCCTTTGCTGCATTTCCATAGTATTTTATGTAGACCTGTGCCTTTTAAAGGCATTTGTCACTCTTCTTATATTTATGTATATATTTTATGACATCCATTGGACTAAAGATTCTTTGGATTAGGACCTATGTAATAATTTATCTTTGTTTCCCCCTTAATGCCTAGCATATGGGTTATATCATTAATAAATATTTATTGAATTAATCAGTGCTTTTAATTATACTAAAGCAGGGACTAGGAAATACACTCATGTCCCTAGTTAGATTTTCCCTATCACTTTATATTAATTTTTGGATATAGGTAAAATGGATCAGTAAATATAATAAAATGAAACATAGAAATTAAGCTAAACCACGTTTCAGTCCTTGTGCTAGGTACCGGAGATACAGAGATTATTAATCAGCTATAAATCCAGCCTTATAGGAATGTATGATCTCTGGGGGGCATATATTCAATAAATAATTTTTGTGAAGTATGAGATACATAAATATGTGTGGCATATGTACTTATATTCAGAGATGGGGTAAGTGTTCATACAGATTTAATGTTTGCCCTTTTGATTTAGTTGTGTTCTCTAGGAAAGTAGGCAGGAAAGGCATTCTAGGCAGAAAACATGTTCAAAGATAATTAAGCACAAGAGGGTATGGAAGTTGAGTATTGTTAGAATGTAACATAATTAGTAGAAGTGGCAAAACACAAATTGGTGAGGGAATTCAAAAAAAATGAAGGGCCTTTGGGGTGCCTGGATGGCTCAGTCGGTTGATTGTCTGCCTTTGGCTCAGGTCGTGGTCCTGGGGTCCCAGGTTTGAGCCCCATATTGGACTTTCTGCTCAACAGAGAGCCTGCTTCTCTCTCTTCCTCTACCTGCCTCTCTGTCTGCTTGTACTTTCTCTGTCAAATAAATAAATAAAATATATATATATATATATATTTTTTAAAAAGGACCTGTGATGCCCTTCTAAAGAGTTCGGTCCTTAGGTCATGGGAATCCATTGAGAGATTTAAGCAGAGAAGTTAATTCAGTGATACTTGCATTTTAAAAGTATATCTAACAGCAGTATAGGGGATAGATTGAGGAAGGACATAAGTAAATAGTCATTTACTATAATCCAGAGGTAATGAAGAACTACACTGATGAAATGCTATAGACATAGAGGAGAGAGAGCATTCAAGTGTTATTTAGAAAATATAATGGGTAGGCCTTAGTGTCCAGATGGATGTGGTATGTAAAGGAAAAAGAGTGATCTTTTCATTAAATTGAATTTGTTTTTGCTTTTTAAAGATTTTGTTTATGTATTTGACAGAGAGAAACACAGCGAGAGAGGTAACACAAGCAGGGGGTGTGAGAGAGGGAGAAGCAGGCTTCCCGCTGAGCAGGGAGCCTGATGTGGGGCCCAATCCCCGGTCTCCGGGACCATGACCTGAGCCGAAGGCAGTTGCTTAACCAACTGAGCCACCCAGGCGCCCCTTGTTTTGGTTTTAAAATTTAGTATATGTCTAATCTACAAAACTAATTTTGAAAGCATTTTAAGCAGGAGAAAGAAATATAGAGAATTTGATATTTGGCATTTTTTAGTAACTAAGTCAGTGGGAAATAATTCAGAAATTTTGGGATAAGTAGGATAATTCCCTTTGGTGTGTGCCTGGTGGAACTGCGTTAGTGAATTTGATTACATAGTTATGGAATGATCACTTCCATTGGTAAAAACAAAAAACATTTTTTATTTTTCATGAGTATTTTTAGCTTGATGAAACACTGCATTTTTTTTATACAGATTTTTGTATAAATCAGTGTGTCATCACTTGCTTTTGTTGTTTATGCTTCAAATCCAAGTTAATCATTGCTTAATGGTCTTACGATGTTTGAAGGGATAATGGATGTAAAAAAATGTTTATCTAATTGAGGAAAATACATTTTTTAATAGATTTTTATGAAACCAGATTTTGCCTTGGACGATTCCTTAACTTTTAATTCAGTTTTACCATGGTCTCATTTTAATACTGCTGATGGCAAAGGAAATCGTGATGCAGCTTCCTCAAAGTTGCTACAAGAAAAGGTAATTTCTTTTTTTACTTTTTCCACATATTTAGTTAAGTAGTACCTTTTGTGTGGGTTCTGATTTATTTATTAAGGGTTATTTCTTTTAATTTCACATTTTTTATTATTGCCTTCAAATCTTAACTGATAAAGGAAGAGCATTTGATTCAGTGGAAAACAAGTTGTGCTGGTGAAAAAGAAAAAGCTAATTGTTGGTGTGCTTCTAACCTAAAATAGCAGTTGATGGAATTTCATTTTAAAGGATGTATTAGATGATGTAGTTAATTGCTTTATATTTATTCCCAAACAATATACTGGCTAATTTTTTTTCTTTATGACTTGAAGCATGGAAAATCCACTTTTGCTGAGGTACCATTTTTCCTTATTTTCACATCATAAGGATGATTATTTTGAAGCAAAAATATGATAGTTGAAAAATAACAATATTGTATTAAAAATTGTATTAAACATACAATGCTATATTTTTAGCTTTGTAAGGCCTAATCTTTTGCATGTTATTAGTCAGCAGTTTTTTAAAAATGTTATAATATTTTATAATATGTTGAGAAGTCAACGTATTGAAAGTCATTTAAAATGTAGAGTTTGGGGGCACCTGGGTGGCTCAGTTGGTTAAGCGACTGCCTTTGGCTCAGGGCATGATCCCGGAGACCCGGGATCGAGTCCCACATCGGGCTTCCTGCTCGGCGGGAAGCCTGCTTCTCCCTCTCTCACTCCCCCTGCTTGTGTTCCCTCTCTCGCTGTGTTTCTCTCTGTCAATAAATAAAATCTTTTAAAAAAAATTAAAAAAAATAAAAAATAAAAAAATAAAATGTAGAGTTTGGAACATACCTTAACTCACATATCAAAAATCTTTTAAAACTTGTATAGGAAGTAAAAACTTTTTATTCTTGTTCTTAGCAGTTTAGAGCTTTTCTAAAACTGGCCCTTGAAGTGAGAAGTCATTTTGTTTCAGGCTAGTGACAACTCTTGGCAGTCTAAAAACTTGTCTCACGAAAACTATTCAATAAATGAGACCTAGTAACTGAAGAAAAAAACTAGTTTGGGGAGGAGAAAACAAATGTAGGAAAAGAATCATGAGCATTCCTTTTCTCACAGTTGAAAATAATAGCAAAGTCATTTTTCCTTTGACAACATTTTTACTTATAAAGATTTTCCTTGCATAAGAACAAATTCATAAATCTGATGAAAATTATGAGTTTATGGGCACAGACCTAGATTGCCTTTTTCACATTCCAATAAATGCCCTGTTAAAATAATACCTTAAAAGAGAAAAACAACAAAAGCCAATAAAAATCTCATCCTAAATACTAATCTTCCCTAAATACTTTTAGGAAGATTAAGAATTATTCCCTTTGTAGAACTTTAATAGGAAATTAATTATGAAAATATTACGCTTTTGAAAAGAATAGATCAATGGAATATTGATAACTTGCAGAAATCTTTGAAATTTAAATGAAACAGTATTTCATGCTGAATGTTAATTAAAAGATTGAAATTTTACTTTTTGGTAAGTTGCAGAATCAGGTTTGTTATGTTTACATTCTGACTCCTTATTCTACTCTTTTCTTAGAAAAGGAATGGAAGAAACGATTCCAAGAGAACACTTTGAAACTCACTTTATGATTGATAACCAGCTTTTTTTAATCTTGTGAGGTTTAAAGAAGGAATGCTGCAAAGAGGATTAATCAATATTCTACTGTGGTACTACCCAAAGTTCTGGTCTATGATGAAATAAGGAGCTTGCACTAGAATGTAAATCATGGTACTACTTCCTTTATAAGAAAATATTCTATGAAAAAAACAGTGCAGTGGGCTTAGTGATGTAGTTGATTTACTTTCTAGCAAATTCCTTATTTTATCATGGACCTGTTAAATAGTTAACAGACTGGCAACAGTGTATAAAACACATTCTCAGTAGCAGTGTCCTGAAGGAGTTACTCATTCTCCATTTCCTATTCAGAAAATTGAGTCCACTTTAGGTTGTAGTGTACCCAAGTACCTTTGTACCCATATTGCTTTTTAGGTAAATAAGTGAACAAGCCATGTGGAAAATGAAAATAACAATAGCAAAAAAACCCCACAAAACAACAACAAAAAATAATAGCAAAAGGGTATAAACTCAAGAGATTTTTAAACTATGGAAAAATCTCTTGTTTGTAACCTACTGTATATCATAATAGATTACTGAAGGAGCCTTGTTGAAGATGTGTGTGTGTGTGTGTGTGTGTGTGTGTGTGTGTGTGTGTGTGTATAATAGTCTTAGTGACCAAATAATTTCTTCTAATCTTGAGTCCCAAATGTTGAAAGTCCATTAACCCTTTAGCACTGTGAATTCTCCTGAGATGTTGAGAGATAGTGCCTAAAGTTTGAGCTATAGGTTGAAGAATCTAAAAGTTAAAAAGTGGGAGAGAAATGGAAAGACAATGTAACCAAAAAAGGCATATGCAATTAGAAAGGAAGAAAAGGCAGCTCAAGTTTTAGGAGTCCATATTTAAAACTAGAAAGCATTTTAAAATATATGTTGCTCTAGGAATTAATCTTTCTTGTGCTACAAATATATATGAACTCTTTTTAGGCATTTTCAACCTTTTAAGAGGAAAATATATTGGAAATAACTTAGTTTTACAAATTGGCAAAATAATTTTTGAAACATAAAATAAGCAGCCTTGAAAAAAAATCCCAATGAATTATAGTGTTTTCTATAATTTGACTGGATCATGAATCTGTCTTTCACAGATTCTTTTGAGGCAGAGTGGTATACTAGAAAGAGCTTCTGTTTTTGACTCAGACAAACTTAGGTCCAAATTTTTGTTTTGCCACTTAACCACATGACTTTATTCAAATTATTTAACATCTCTGATCCTCAGTTTTCTCATCTGTAAAATGAGAATACTAATACCTGTATTTTAAGATTGTTAAAACTAGAAAATTATGTATCTAAAATACCAGTGCCTGGTACATAGAAGGAAGAGGTCAATAAACGGTAGCTATAATGAACTTCTAGTCAGATGAGTGATGTGTGATGGTGTGGGGGTTAAGGAGATCATTCTATATCAGATCTGAGAACTTCTGAAACTAGATTATAATCTCAGATAACTGTGGGGTATTCTTACTTTCTAGAAAGTAGTTGGTGTTTGGAGGGCAGTAATAGGAGCAGAGGAAGAAGGTAAATCGGCTTCTACTCTTTCATCTTACATTTATTAATCTTTGGGTTATTAACTTTTATCTCCCTTCCATTTTATTATACCCAATATCAAGAATCCCCTAATCAAATAGTTCATACAATAGAATTTAAAATATGTGTAGAAATCTTGTATCATTTTTCAGGAAGTATTTGGATAGTCAAAGAAGGTAATCTAATGCTCCATGATTTTTTTTTTCTTCCTTCTTAAGCTGAGCCATTATCTGGATATTGTGGAAGTAAACATTGCTCACCAGATCTCTCTACGTTCCGAAGCATTTTTTCATGCAATGACCTCTCAACATGAATTGCAGGACTACCTCAAGAAAACTTCCCAGGCTGTAAAGATGCTTCGAGATAAAATTGCACAGATTGATAAAGTAATGTGTGAAGGATCACTACACATTTTAAGACTGGCACTTGCCAGAAACAATTGTGTTAAAGTGTACAATAAACTCAAGTTAATGGCCACTGTACACCAGACTCAGCCTACAGTGCAGGTGTTGTTATCCACTTCTGAATTTGTTGGAGCTTTGGACTTAATAGCAACAACACAAGAGGTTCTACAGCAGGAACTTCAGGGCATTCACAGCTTCCGGTATGTCCTTTAAGTAAGCTTTTAGAAATAATGTTAGCAACTTTTAAAGGATAAATTTTAGTTGGTTTTTTGTTTGTTTGTTTTAGTTTTTTAAAGATTTTATTTATTTGACAGAGCTAAACACAGCTACAGAGGGAGTACAAGCAGGGGGAGTGAGAGAGGGAGAAGCAGGCTTCCTGCCAAGCAGGGCTCTATCCTGGGACTCCAGGATCATGAACTGAGCTGAAGGCAGACGCTCAATGACTGAGCCAGCCAGGAGCCCCTAAATTTTAGTTTGTAATGTTAGCTTAGGAAGTTTCAATGTCTGTAAGTTACATGAATGCTTTTTCTTCCAGATCCATCTGTTTAATAATGTTATCATTGTGATATTTTAGTCTTAACAAAACAAAAACTGTAAGGACCAGTATTTAAAGAAACATTTGAATGGAGAAAAAAAATTAAAATTTCTGATAGATGGTACTAATGAAAAGCCAATCATAACTATGAACATAACATTTTGAAAATGTTGAAATAGTTTTGTGTCAAGTTAGTAGATCAAGGTGCAGGAAGGAATATCTAAAATTAAGTTCAGGGTGCCTGGGTGGCTCAGTCGGTTAAAGCCTCTACTTTTGGCTCAGGTCATGATCTCAGGGTCCTGGGATTGAGGCCCTCATCAGGCTCTGTGATCGGCCGGGAGCCTGCATCCTTCTCTCTCTCTGCCTGCCTCTCTGCCTACTTGTGATCTCTCTCTCTCTGTCAAATAAATAAATAAAGTCTTTCAATTAAACAATAAATAAAATTAAGTTCATTTAAAAGTTCTTGAATTGGTTTTAAATTTAATTATTAGTAAATAATTATTTAATTATTTAATGCAACTACATCTTTATATATAATAATTATTTTATAATTATTAAAATTAATTTCTAATTTGCAATGTTTATCACATTGCAAAAAATTCCATGTGGTGATGGAAAAGACCCGGCTTTTCCTATGTTCTTACCTTTTGAAAATATTTTTAACATTAGGGTTTTAGTTATTTTATGCGAGATCATGTCAAAATATTTAAATTATAGATAAGCCAGGTATAGGCCACCAAAATTTCATTCAATTAAATAGGCTTGCAATGTCCCTGTAGAAGTCCCTCTGCTGGAAAAGCCATCCAAACCTTACCTACTAAGTGACTATAAGGAAGTTGTATGGAAGATATATTCTGTAACTTAATGGATACTTAATATAGTCTGGAAAAGTTAGCTTCAAAATAAATTTAACTGAATGGTAAATTCTTACTGACTAAGGATAGGTAATTGGAATATTTATTTAGAATGCATTTTTTAAAAGGTGGCCCAAATTTAATGACATAAATGATTCTTTCATTCATTCAAGACATAGTTATTGATATCTTTACATGTCATACACCAGGCAGATTACTGGGAATATTGCCATGAACAAAGAAGAGATGTTCTCTGCTCTGTTTTTACAATTTATTTGGCAGAATGAAGGAGACAGAAATGACTGGGTTGTCATCATACAGTGCAATACTGTGTGATGGTGAATGTACGGATTGTTAGGGAGCTGTAACTTCAGGGGAGGAGCCTCGTCTAGACTTGGATGTCTACAGAAAAAGTATGAGATTCTTTGAGAATCTATTGAAAGCTGTTGATTAGATCTTCTCTCTGTAAAAATATACCTATACCTATAATTTTATAATCATTTTGTGTAGGATCGTAGTTCCTTGAAGCCTACTTTGGTTTCCTAGCATGGGCAAAATGATTTTAAGTTTCCCTTTTACTTCTGATATTTTAAAATATTTCTGTTTTTTGAATGCCTGAATGGAATAAATTTTTATTTTTTACTTTTAATTTTTTTCTTTTAAAGATTTTATTTATTTGACAGGGAGAAACACAGCCAGAGAGGGAACACAAGAAAGGGGGAGCGAGAGAGGGAGAAGCAGGCTTCCTGCCGAGCAGGGAGCCCGATGTGGGACTCTATCCCGGGTCTCTGGGATCATGCCCTGAGCCGAAGGCAATCGCTTAACTACCTGAGCCACCCAGGCGCCCCTACTTTTAATTTTTTAAAAAGATTTTATTTGAGAGAGAACACGAGTGGTAGTGGGGGGAGAGGAACAGAGGGAGAGAAGCAGACCCCCTGCGGAGAAGAGAGCCAGATGCATGTTTCTATCCCAGGACCCTGGGATTATGTCCTAAACACAAAGGCAGATGCTTAACTGACTGAGCCACCCAGGTGCCCCTATTTTTATTATTTTTTAAAGATTTTATTTATTTATTGGGGGTGGCAGAAGGGCAGGGAGAGGGACAAATAGACCTTATGCTGAGTGCAGAGCCATACATGGGGCTTAGTCGTAGGACCCTGAGGTCATGACCTGTGCTGAAACCAAGAGTCCAGTGCTTAAATGGCTGAGCCACCAGGCACCCTGGAATATGTTTTCAAAATAAATACTAATTTTGTCACTACTTTAGAAAAACTGACTTCTGTAATGACAGAAGTTGTGTCTTTCACTGTATTATATCATGATTCTATAGAGTGCTTTTATCCTCTGAATAGGACAGCACTGAGAAATAAAGATGAGTTTAATAATGAATTATTAAAGAAATAAAGATTATTAAAGATTTTAATAAATTAAAAATAAAGATTACTGAGTCACGTTGGTGGCTCAGTCGAGTAAGCATCTGCCTTCAGCTCAGGTCCTGATCCCAGGGTAGTGGGATTGCATTGGGCATAATCATTTTAATAAACTAAGAACACAGTATACATCACTAATGCTTTTAAGTAGACAAGAGATCTACAGTACACATTATCTTGTGATGCTAAGGTAAGGACATTCAAATGCAGATACAGTACAGAAGTCTTTTTGTGGGCCTAACAAATATCTGAACCTTGCAGGTTTTGAAATAGAAAATCTTCAGTTGCTTTGAAATTCAGGGATATAATGTTTGCTTTCTTTTTTTAATATTTTATTTATTTATTTGACAGAGAGAAACACAGCTAGAGAGGGAACACAAGCAGGGGGAGTGAGAGAGGGAGAAGCAGGCTTCCCGCCAAGCAGGGAGCCTGATGTGGGACTCGATCCCGGGTCTCCAGGATCATGACCTGAGCCGAAGGCAGTCACTTAACCAACTGAGCCACCCAGGCGCCCCTAATGTTTGCTTTCTTATTGAAAAGGTTTATGTAGAAACTTCTTCAGTTTTCATGATTGCAGTTAACTTTTTTCTTTACTACCTACTACCACCATTATTCTACAGCAACCACCACTGTAAAACCTAAGAGCACTTTTTGAATGGTACTCTGTGCCAGGTACTGTGCAAAGTATTTTGCGTATGTTATTTGGCTCCTTCCACCTCCCCAAAAACCTCTGGAAGATTAGTAGTCTTATATTCATTTTAATAGATAAGGAAACTGAAGCAAAGAAAGTCTTAGATAACTTGCTCCAAATCATACCGCGAGTTATAAAAGAGTAGGGTTGAGATTCAATCCAGGTCTCATCTGACCTGAGAAGCTAGCTATGTATGCTTTTTAATACATTTGATTGAAGATTTATAGGTTCTCAAAAAAACCACCGTGAACACCAATACTAATTTTATAGTGTAGTAGATGTTAAATTGTAGGCAGGTGGATTATAAGTTGGCAGTTGAGTTATATGTCCATTGAGCCAGGACTTACCATAGTAATTGATAACAATTAATGAAACTAGTTTGTTTTCTAGTCATAAGACTTTTTTCTTTTTTTTTCTGGGGATGAGGGAGAAAAGGTGGAAAACAGAGTTAGTTTTAAGTTCCAGCTTATTATGCTTTCACTCATCAGAGATCACCTTAGGATTCCATTTAAGGGATTTTTATTATTGAAAGTTATAAAAAAGTAACATATTCTTTGATCCTGATATAATCGTCCATAATTTAGATCTCCAAAACAGTATAGTAAGAAAACATCCACATTGTATACTCTGAGATGATGCCAAAAAGCAGATGTGCTGCTATTTGTTGAAACTAGTATTATACAGTATAGCTGACTGATACATAAATTTTTCTGATAAAAGCAGCACAAAGGCTGTAGTGAACATATACCTTACTAGGTCTGAATTAAAGTGCACATTGAGACCTATCACAGTAGAAAGTACTAGAATTGTTCCAATTTATGTAGCTAGATATATGAACCTAAATACCTTTTCAGAATGTGGTATTTTAGTTACTTGTTATTTCAGTAGATTTCTTTTATCACTCTAAATTACAGTATATGATTATTAGTATATATCTTTTAAAATTGTTAACACATTTATCAAATATTTTTGATGTGGTTAATGTGAAGGCTATTATTATTGCATCTATTGTCAAAGTCATCAAAAATACAAAAATAATAGAGTAAAGATAAATAGGTGAATCTCATAGAACATTGTAATTCTGGAAATTTTGTTTAAGAATTTGTTTAGACAAACCTTTATATATTATCATATATGATAATAGAATACATAAAATGAAGCTACTGAGTTATTTAATATAATATCTGAGGTCATATAGAACCTCATATTTAAATTATACCAAAATGACAGTTTTATTATTCTGATGCCCAAACATCAGTAGATACTGTCATCTAGATTTCCCGCCATAATTCTTTGTTGGTATTTGTTGCAGACTATTCATACCTGAAGGTGACATACACCTGCGTGTTAACCTTTAGTCTGTATTGAAAAGGAATCTGTGGTCTTCATTATAATCAGTTGAGAACCAGGCAACATTAAAGTTATGTGTAGATTTATATCCTGCTGTGTTGCTGCTTTTTAAAAAACTTACTGATGGGGCACCTGGGTGGTTCAGTTATTTAAGCAACTGCCTTTGGCTTGGTCGTGATCCCAAGGATGGAGCCTCATGTCAGGATCCCCGCTCTGCCTACTTGTGCTCTCTCTCTCTGTCAAAGAAATAAAATCTTAAAAAAAAAACAAACCCAACTTATTGAAAATTCAAACACACAGAAACAAGAAATTACATTTAGAGAGCTATATAAAGCTGGGTAAATTGTGTATCACCTGTGAGTTACCAGCTCATCAACTTTGTCTTTTTTATACCCTCTACTCCTAGTTTATTTTGAAACAAATCCGAAACATTCTACTTCTTTGGCAAAAATTTCATTTTGTATATTTGAGAGATAAATATACTTTATTTTATTGTTTTTAAATGGTTTTTGTTGTTGTTGTTGTTTTAAAGATTTTGTTTATTTGACAGAGCACAGCCAGAGAGGGAACACAGCAGCGGGAGTAAGAGAGGGAGAAGCAGGCTTCCCGCCGAGCAGGCAGCCTGATGTGGGGCTCCATTCTGGGACTCTGGGATCATGACCTGAGCTGAAGGCAGAGGCTTAACCACTGAGCCACCCAGGCACCCAAAGATAAAGATAAAAATACTTTAAAACATAATAGTCATATTTTCAAAAAGTTAGTCGTTCAAATTTCTTTTATCTCAGATTTCTTTTTTATAATGGGTTTTATTGAAATCAGGATCCAAATAATACCTATACATTGTGATTCGTTGATGTATTTTTTTTTTTTTTTGGTTGACATATCAACATTTTTTTTTTCAAGATTTTATTTATTTAACAGAGAGAAACACAGCTAGAGAGAGAACACAAGCAGGGGGAATGAGAGAGGGAGAAGCAGGCTTCCTGCTGAGCAGGGAACTGAAGGCAGATGCTTAACGACTGAGCCATCCAGGCGCCCCACATATCAACATCTTTTGATATATACTTCCTCATTCTTCTCATTGTCTCCCTTTCAAGAAATTTATTGAAGAAATTGAATTATTTATAGTCTGGATATTGCCAACTGCATCCCTATTTTAGCATGTTTTTCTTTTGCCTATATTTTCTATAAAGTGGTAGTTAGACTTAAAGGCTTGATTAAATTTAAGGTTTACTTTTTGGCAGGAGCACCTACTAGGTAGTGGTGTGTATTTCAGCCAAGAGGCATATATCTAGGGGAGGTGGGGGTACAGTATTAACTGGATGATGGGCATTAAGGAGGGCACTTGACATAATGACCTGACAGTGTTATATGCAACTGATGAGTCACTAAATCCTACCTTTGAAACTAATAAAAAAGACAAACGCTTATTTTATCTCAGCTAAAGAGATGATATGACTGTAACATTTTACTAAGGCATTTATATTTAAGTAAAAGATCATATTCCAAATCAAAAAAAAATAAAAGAGGCATATATCTGGTCATCTCTCTTTTTATGATATTAGCAGCCATTTGATGAACGTTGCCTAGATTTATTATCTCTTTATGGTGTACATATAATAATGGTATTCTAGGGGCGCTTGGGTGCCTCAGTCATTAAGCATCTGCCTTTGGCTCAGGTCATGATCCTGGAGTCCTGGGATCAAGTCCCACATTGGGCTTCTTGCCAGGCAGGAAGCCTGCTTCTCCCTCTCTTACTCCCCCTACTTGTGTTCCCTCTCTAGTTGTGTTTCTCTCTGTCAAATAAATAAATAAAATCTTAAAGAAATGATACTCTAATTCTTTACTTCCTTAATCATTTATGAATTTGGAATATTTCTTTAAAGTGGCATTTATCCATTACAGTTTGGTAACACTTAAGGATAGTTCTTACAAGCAGAGGTAAGATGAAGTCTAGATTCCTTTTTTTTAATTTGGCACTTTTAAACATAATGAATTAAAAATCTAGCATCTTCCAAAAGTAACTGATGATTTTTAAAAATATATTTTTATAAACGTGAATTTAGATATATTTGAAGTATTTAACTTTTTGGCTGTTTTTTTTGTCAACATTCAGATTGTTATGTCTTTTGTAGGAACCTCCTCAAGTTCATTTCTATGGTATTTTACATGATAACAGGAGCTTTTTATTGGTAGTTTTCTTACTTTGTGTTATGATTAGATGTTCATATTATACATTTTCTGTCCCAGACTTGTAATCCACTATTTTTCTAAGGAGCACTAGTTTCTTTTAGTAAAAGAAAAAAAAAGGTATTTAGGGGCGCCTGGGTGGCTCAGTTGGTTAAGTGATTGCCTTTGCTCAGGTCATGATCCCAGAGACCCGGGATCGAGCCCTGTATCGGGCTGCCTGTTAGGCGGGAAGCCTGCTTCTCCCTCTCTTACTCCCCCTGCTTGTGTTCCCTCTCTGGCTGTGTTCCTCTCTGTCAAATAAATAAAATCTTAAAAAAAAAAAAAAAAAGAAAAAAAGAAAATGGTATTTAGAAATGACAGTCTGGGTACCAGAGGTGTTTCTTGGTATTGGATTGGTCATTATCTCTAGGCCTTTGTAGTGGACAGAGCTAGAAAATAGGTCTTCCTTTCTAAAGAAAAAAATGTGAGTTCATACTGATATTTCCAATTTAAATTTAGGACCACAAAATTTTTACTTCTTAATCATATATGTATACAGGCTGAAAACTGTGGCTCCTAATGACACTAACATAATTACTCATTTGCTTTATCCTACAATATACATAGGGTGCTCTCAGAACTAACAGTGTTATTGCTACAAACAGGAAGGATTTCTTTCTCTTCTTTTCTTTAATCTATATCCTTATGGGATAAATGGATAAATTTCCATGTTTTAAAGTCACTTGAAGTAATTCCTCTTTGTATACGTTTGCTGCTTGATGTGCAGTTACGTTCATTTGTTTCATCTCCTTTTGATATTTAAGGGTTGAAGTTTTAAAATATAATGTTGTGCTATAATATGTTAAGTAGTTCTATTCCAAAGTCAAGTCTCTGAAACAAAGGATATTCAAATAAATTTAATTTCTCTCTGGTTCCTTTCTTCCTACCTACCTTGTAAGTCACTTTTTTTTTTTTTAAGATTTTATTTATTTATTTGAGAGAGAGCATGAGAGGGGAGAGTTCGGAGGGAGAAGACTCCCCACATTGCTGGGAGCCCGATGCGGGACTTGATCCTGGGACTCTGGGATCATGACCTGAGCTAAAGGCAGTTGCTTAACCGACTGAGCTACTCAGGTGTCCTATAAGTCACCATTTTAAAAAGTTTTAATTTATATTTATCCATCATCCAGCCATCTCTCTCTCTCTGTCCCTCATCTTAGATAAGCATTATACTGTATTTCTTTTCTCTACCTTGCTGTTTTCACCTTTACAGTATACCCTGGTAATCACTCTACAGTCTGGCTATCACCCGCTGCCTTCTCAGTGGTGGCTATCACCTGCTGCCTTCAATTGGTTCTTGAAGGGTGAAAAAAAATTGGATGTTATAATGGCTTGTGGCTCTGCAAAGGGCCAAGGTACATAAACGGATATACACTCTATCTGTGATATTAAGTATATGTGTGGGATGATTAAAAATAAAAATATCTAGGGCACCTGGGTGGCTCAGTGGGTTAAAGCCTCTGCCTTCAGCTCAGGTCATGATCTCAGGGTCCTGGGATTGAGGCCCATATCGGGCTCTCTGCTCTGCAGGGAGCCTGCTTCCTCCTCTCTGCCTGCCTCTCTGCCTACTTGTGATCTCTTTCTCTGTCAAATAAATAAATAAAATCTTTAAAAATAAAATAAAATAAAAATAAAAAATAAAATAAAAATGTCTAAAAGGACTTCTTGGGTCAACAATGGAAAAAAGGATTGAGAAACTGCTCTGTAGCAGTATATAGTATATTAATTGGTATTCCTCAGTTCTTTTAAAAGTGTGTAGTGTCTGTTACAATATAGTCAACTAGCCCCCATTGGTTGACATGTGTCTGGTTTCTGTTCCTTTGTGGTTATGAACAGTGCTACAGTGAATATATGTTCTTTTTGTACTTTTAAGAGTGTGTCTTCGACACAGATACAGAGAAGCAAGATTCCTAGGTCAAAGGTTAATTGTTATGTAATTTTGCTAGACACTGCCAAATTTCCCTTATGGCAATGTTTTAGTTTGTACTAATGAGTATGTTCAAAATTAGCTTATTGTGAAATGTTGATGCCATTTATGAGACTCTTACTAGTAGCTATCAGAAGTACTGTCTTTATATTGTAAAATATACTGCTTACCATATGCTGTTTAAATAAGAACAATCGATCTGTCTAAAAGGTGACATGGTTTAAACTAGTTTTTTAAAAATGTGCTGTATTTGGTCTTACTAAAGACAGTTTCTGACATTAGTTTTTCAAGTATAAATGGAGTATAGTATTTTTAAATGCTTTTAAATTCAATAATGTCTAAATTTAAGATAAAATTTAAATATAGACATTATATATACATGTTTTGAAATTGTACCAAAAATAGAGCTTTAAAAGATTTTTTTATAATGTGTAAACTGATTTCTCATTGGCCTATTTTACTTAATTTTTGAAATACTTTGGACCAGCTAGATTACCTGTTGTTTTTATGGAAGCTATTAGATTATATGATAAAGATCCCTTTCTATATGAAGGTGATGATCGTTAGGACCCTCCTGAGCAGGGATTGCATGGGTTCCTTCTTGCATTTGGATACTGCATGCTTTCTCTAAGGATAGTGTTCCAATATTATTCCAGTAATATTTGCCTTTACCACCCCCACACGTTGCCCATCTAATTAGAGTCCTTTTCACTCCAGTCTTATGTAGGATCTATAAATATTAGAGGTAGTTAAAAAGGAACATTATACTTTATGAGGAAAAAGTTCCAAGGATAGACTGTTCTTAGTATTATTATATTTTCAATCTTGTGTTCTGAGGACTTGCAGTATAATGACCTGAGGGAAATTGCACAGTAACTAGACTGTTCATAACAGAGACTGAATTGAGTCAGTCTGTCCCTGTAATCCTTCATGTATTTATATCCACCCTGATAGGGCCATAGTAGGCACTTGTATTTGTGGAATAAATGAATGGCTGGGGAGCTACTCACATTGCTATTCTGTAAATGGTTAATTAGGAAAGGACTTTAGACTATCTGAATATTCTGTGAAAAGCAGACAAAAAAGCAGTCATAAAATTTCCAGAACCATGTTCTCTACAATACGTTTAAGTGTTTGAAAGTTCAACATGTAATGGGGAAAAAAAGGATTTAGGAGATGAAGTGAAACTATTGCAGTTATTTTTGTTAAGTTAAAAGATTCCATTTTACTCAAATATTACATGCTTGGGGTGCCTCAGTCATTAAGTGTCTGCCTTCGGCTCAGGTCATGATCCCAGAGTCCCGGGATCGAGCCCCGCATCAGGCTCCCTGCTCAGCGTCCCTCTCTCACTCCCTCTGCTTGTGTTCCCTCTCTGGCTGTGTTTCTGTCTGTCAAATAAATAAATAAATCTTTTTTAACAATAATAAAAAATCACATTATTGCACAAATACTGTCAGCTATTAAAGTTTTTCCAACTAGTTTCCTTGATTGTAGAATGAATTGGATTTTTAATGAATATATGTCATATTTTCCTCTTTGTAGGCATTTGGGATCACAACTTTGTGAATTAGAAAAACTGATAGATAAAATGATGATTGCAGAATTTTCTACTTATTCTCACAGTGACTTAAATAGACCACTGGAAGACGATTGTCAAATTTTAGAAGAGGTATGTACTTTGAACTGTAGATGAGATTGATGTTGTTGCTTAGTGTTAACTCCTAATAATCTTAGTTTAGAACACATTCTTCTCCAATTATAGTCAGCAGAATTGTCTGAAGTTTCAAGCTCAGCCAGACTTCTTTGAAGTCCTTCACTGACTATGTGACTTTAGCAGGCACCATAATTGTTCATTATCCTGTGAAGTTAGAGAATAAGGTAATTTTATACCTTAATTAGAAATTAGATTTAAAATAAGGTCTTATATAACTTACAAACCAAGTTTGAACTATAGATACCGGATGAATTAACATACATCCCTGTGTATGTATATATTAGAGTATGACTTATAAAAGTGATCATTATTACATAGTAACTTATCAATCATTTACAGTCACTGAGCCCCTGTTATGAACATGTTTTATGCATATGCATATACAAATACATCATATCCAGGTTTCCCTTATCTGCTAACTTTTCAATGCTGATTATTGCCAAGAACTAGTAAAGAATCCAGAAGCCTTAATAGCATCCTATTAAAGAGATCCTATTAAAGAGGGTTTGTAGTTAATCCCCCACAAATAGTCCGGTCATCATTTTAATCTTCTTGACCCACTAATTAAAAAAGCACATGGCTCATGGAGTATTTATAGGTCCTCAGGATTTGAGGATACTTTTCTAGCTATTTGTTTCAAACTAGGCCAAATGTACCTATATTGTTTTGCCCACAAACCAGCTTCATTTGATCCACTGTAGTGTGTTAGAATTGACCTGTCTTAAAATAGTGACTCCAGTAATCTGATAATAAGATTGCTGTGAAAGAGGTTTTTTTTTAGTCTCCTAGAAAATACCACATATAGGATAGAAGTCTGACAAATAATAAAACCCATGATGTTGCATATTTCTATTTCTGAGTAAGATTTTTATATTTAAATTGTGAAATTCCATGTTTTTATTTTAATAGGAAAGACTTGTGTCTCTTGTATTTGGACTTTTAAAACAAAGAAAACTTAATTTTTTAGAAATCTATAGTGAAGAAATGATTATTACAGCAAAGAATATCATTAAACAGGTAATTATACATTTCATTTGATGTATTTTGGTCTTGAATCTTTTTATTAAGTTTATTTTTATGTGATCCTGGTGATAATATATGCAGTTATAATAGTAACATTTTTTCTCATTTATTTAAATACTCAAAGTATGGAAAATAGAAAAAATAGTCTTACCAGCCAAAAGATTATCACTGTAAGGATATTTCTAAGTAAAAAAAAAAAAAGAATATTTCTATGTGTAAATTGTAACTGATGTTTTTCTTTGTTGCTATCATAACTGTATATATGATTTATAATTATACATATATTTCAGTTAGAATTATAAGATAAGAATTTTCTCATATAAGCCCTTCAGAAACATCATTTTTGGTGAGTTTATAAAATTTCATCAGCGTTATATTATGCCTGCTCTCTTGAATATTCAGGCTGTTTTCAGTTTGGTAATGTAGAACATTATGACACACATTTTTGGTTTAAAGTTTTGTTTGTTTTTTTCCCCATAATTAAGACTATTTTCTTATAGCTGATTACTAGAAGGGGGATTATTGGTCAGAGAGTGAAAAGTATTTTTAAATTATTTGACAGAACTGAATTGCTTTCTAAAAAGATTTTATCAAATACACCCTTATCAGCAGTAGGTAAATGCTTATTTCCTCTTATTCTTATTTCAGAAATGATCATTGTAAGCTAAAATCTGTTTTTTCAGCCTTTCCTCATCTTTGTTTTGCTTTTTACTCAGATATATATCATTAACAAAATTTCAGTTTTTCTATATATAAAAAAACCAATTTTAAATATATTTATTAGGTTTAATTGATCATCATCATTAGTTTGAATGTATATTTCTGAGTTTTTAATGTTTAAAAAATAAAACAAGCAAAAAAAATTTATAATTACCCCACTTTTACGTCTTTTAAACACTGACTGAAACACTATTGTAAAATTGTTACAGCAGTTTTCAAAAATTGTTGACTGTAGGTAGCACTAAAATGTTTCAGCAGTTCTGCTCCTAGGTATTTATCCCACAGAAATGTATACATAAGTTTACCAAAGACAGCACAGAATTTCATGGTAGTACTATTGATAATAAAAAACTGGAAAAACCCAAATTCTTTTTTTTAAATCCAAATTCTGTCATCAATAGAAAAGATAATGGAGTTGTGATATATTTATATGACTGAATACTATACAGTAATGAGAATGAATACATCACATGAAGCAACATGGATGAATATCAGATACATAATGTAGAGCCAAAGAAACCAGACACAAAGGGCATACACTGTATGATTACACTTCTATAAAATTCGAACATAGAACTAATCTGTGGTATTAGAAATCAAAGTAGTAGTATCCTTTGGGAGGAAGTAGTGAATAGGAGAGGAGCACAAGAGGGGCTTATGGGCATTGTTCATTTTCCTGATCTGAGTTCTCATTACACAAGTGTACGCCTTTATATAAAATTATTGAGCTATGAACATAATTTGTGTAGTTTTCTGTATGTAGTACTTTGAACCAAATTTTTACAAAACTGCTATGTTGTAATTCCAAGGATTCTCATGAAGTCTTAAGTATTTTTTAAAACTAAAACTGTTGTGTATATTGCAAGAAAACATAACCCCCCAAATATATTTCTTTTGGAATTTTAATATGGGGCTTATGCCTTATTCCTAAGAATTATAGTTCTGGATGTTGTTTGTTTGGTGTATGATTTTGAATAGTCTTAAATAGTAGGGGATTTTAATTAATACCATTCAAGGATACCCTGAAATATTTAATAGGGTAAGGATATACATTTTTTTTTTTATACACCTTGAGGAATGTATGAGACAGAAGAGAAGTCTGGTAAATCGATGCTCTTAGTCACTGAGGTCATATTTTTTTTCATTGAGGTCATTTTTAATATATAAATGAGCCATTTAACTTAGAATTCTAAAGACATTAATCAATTTTTTTTCTTAAATTTTGCAGTGTGTGATTAATAAAGTTTCACAAATAGAAGAAATTGACACAGATGTTGTTGTGAAGTAAGTAATATTGGGGGTTATCACTCTGGGTAAAGGTGACACATGAGAATAATCTAAGGAGGATTTAGTTAAGGAATTATTTACTAAGGTATGGGCAGAGTATGGGAAAATCACAAGTGACAGTGCAGGACCATTAAGGGACAAGGGATGAGAACAGTTAGTAGGATTCAGGAGGATACTTAGTAATTGGGAAAAGAAAAAAAAGACCTGTAGTAGTTGAAGTGAACTTCAGTGCAGGAGGCAGTCATCCTGAGACCACCTCTCAGGGCGGGAGGTGGAGCTCGGGGTACCTTTGCTCCTTCCAGTCTTTTGTCAGGGCTTCTCATTAGGCAAGCCTTGCAGGTCAGCCTCCCAGGGCAGAGAGTGGATGGAAAGGATACAGTGTGGTTATGGAGGAGGGAAAATGAAGATAATCTATCTCAGAGGAATAGCAGTGTTAAGTTTAAGTTATTGAGCTATATAATTAAAACCCAGCTTCTAATTGGCTTTGAGAAATTTGAATACATGATTTTAAATTGCCTCATGCCTATCTATAATTTTTTGTTTTCACCCTTGAAATTCCTATTCTTTCATTTTGAGAAGAATAGCGATATTTTTAAACTATGAATTTTTTTTCATATAGATACCTAAACTTTATTAACTGGCTCAAGATATGAGTAGCAATATGGATAACTATGAAACTTCTCTGGGCCAGGCTCCTAGAATAAGGATTGAGGAGTTTTAATTTCCAAACTATTATTTAGTGAAAACTCTGTTCAGAATTTAGTTAAAGCAACTGTAACGAAGCCAGAGTCACTAATAGTTGGAAAAATTAAGTTATTGGGATTCTGTTTAAAACTCTATGGACATGGAGACTCAGATATTTTTAATTTTCTTCTGTATGAAATTTTCTCAACTTAAGAAATTCCTGTATCTCAAGTATAGAATTATTTTGAGAAAAAACTCCTAGCTACCCAAAGATAGTCCTTATTTTTGGAATTTTTTTTTTCCTAGACTTGCAGATCAGATGAGAATGTTGAATTTCCCTCAGTGGTTTGATCTGCTAAAGGATATTTTCTCTAAGTTTACAATTTTCCTACAAAGAGTTAAGGTAAGCCTATGTGATTATTAGTTGGTCCAGAATATCTCTAAAAGTAAGTCTACTTTCTACATATGTAATCAAATTAGAAAAAAAACACAAGTTCTTTGTTTTGTACTTTTTCTAAAGAGGCTTGGTTTCAAATAAGATTTGAAGTGCTTCAGAGTACTTTGATACTCTGTAATTTTGGATGATTTGTTTTATATTAAAATATATAATGCTTAGCTGGCATTAAATATTATATAGTAATATTTCCTCTTGTGATTTTGTGATTCTTTAAACCCCGTAGATTATCCAGAAGTACAATATTGTGAAACATTTAAAAATCTGTTCCAAACCACTTGTTTTTTTCTAGAAACATTTGATAGTGATATAATGGTATTTTTTAAACATATAGTTCATATTTAAATTGCTCTACTTATGTCCTTCCTTGTAGGTTTTTATTTCACTTTTTTTTTTAAAGATTTTATTTATTTATTTGACAGAGAGAAACACAGCCAGAGAGGGAACACAAGCAGAGGGAGTGAGAGAGGGAGAAGCAGGCTTCCTGCTTGGCATGTGGGGCTCGAACTTGGGTCTCCAGGATCATGACCTGAGCTGAAAGCAGTCGCTTAACCAACTGAGCCACCAGGCGCCCCTTATTTCACTTTTTGATCTGGGAGCCAGTTAGGGATTATACTTTATATTTAATCTGTCTCTTTAGTCAAATGAGTCAGTTTTAAGCCACTCAGTATAAGGAGAGGAACACATGCCACACAGCATTTTTCAGAAGAAAAGATGTCATAGAATAATACATTTTAGTTAGAATTACCGACATGTCATAGCTGTGTTTTAATAAGCTAGTCATTAGGAGTTACTGAGTGTAACAGGCTATTTGTGAAGTTTGACATTCTTTGAATTATCAGTGTCAATATTGTGTTACATGTGCTAGTTAACATCCCTGGCATCTCCTGAGTATCCTGTTAAATGGTCTGGGGGACATTGGTACTTATCTGTGACATGACTTTTCCTTATCATCATTGGAGTGACGCTAAGTCATGTATATAACCTTTCTGAGTGGGAGAATTTTTTAAAAACAAGATTCACTGTACTTAATTTAGACTTTTACCAAAATTTGTTGATCCCATGCTTCAAAGCGATAGATAGCAAACCTGTATCCATGGATTGCTCAATAACTAGGGCATGTTTTCACTTTTTCCTATATTCCCACAATGACTTCCTCATACACAGTTCTATTATTGCACGTCTGTGATGTATAAAACTCTTACACTGCAAATAGTAGAATTGGCCATGTTTTGCCAGTGATTTTTTAAAATTTGAGTGTAATTAAAATACAGTGTTGGGCGCCTGGGTGGCTCAGTGGGTTAAAGCCTCTGCCTTCGGCTCAGGTCATGATCTCAGGGTCCTGGGATTGAGGCCCACATCAGGCTCTCTGCTTGGCAGGGAGCCTGCTTCCTCCTTTCTCTCTGCCTGCCTCTCTGCCTACTAGTGATCTCTCTCTCTATGTCAAATAAATAAATAAAATCATTTAAAAAAATACAGTGTTATATTAGTTTCAGGTATACATTAGAGTGATTCCACATTCAATTCTGTACATTATTCAGCTCACCATAATCAGCGTACTATTAATCCCCCTCACCTCTTTTACCCATTACTCCCCACCTTCCCACTGGGAACCACCAGATCTCTATATTAAAGAGTTTGGTTTTTTGTCTCTTTTTTAATTTGTTTTGTTTTCTATGTTGCACATATGAGTGAAATTATGTGGTATTTGTCTGTCTTTGAATTCACTTAGCATTATGCCCTCTAGATTCATCCATGTTGTTGCAAATGGGAAGATTTCACTCTTTTTTTATGGTTGAGTAATATTCGTGTGTGTGTGTGTGTGTGTGTGTGTGTACTACATGTGCTTTATCCCATTCATTTATGGATGGACACTTGGGTTGCTTCCATATTTTTTGTTGGTATTTTTTTTTTTTTTGGTATTTCACTTTCAAGGCTGTATCAGTTAAATTAAGCCAAAATCTTATTTGATGTATGTGCAGTATGGGAACAGTGATTTATCATAGTTGTAATTTCTCATTTTCATGCTTAGACCCCTTAAGCTAATACTTCTGTAAAACATCTTTGCAGATAATATATAACCTATTAGTATGGTACTTTTTTCTTTGATAAAAGTTTGTGATTCTTTAAGGGTATGGTTTTACTGAAAAATCGTGTTAATTACAAGCTCTTCATTCTTAATTGAGAATTTTTAAATAACTACAAATTGGAAAGAACTCAGATGTCTAACAGTAGAGGAATGGTAAAGTAAATTGTTCCTCGTGTATTCATTACTATAGAATATCATGCAGCCAAAGATTTTTAATGTTGAGGAAAATGCATATATTTTAACATTAAGTGGAAAGGTAAAATATAGACCTGTTTTCCTAGTATCATCTCAGCTATGTTAAAAAGATTTAGTATCGCTTTCTAGAATAAAGAGATAGTTCGATAGTTATTGTTTGGCAATATCATTCAAATTTATTATTCTTTTTTTGTTTGCTTTTCCTAAATTTTCCACAAAGAGATGTATAACTTTTATGGTCAGAGGAGGTTATTTTGGGGGTGCCTGGGTCAGTGCAGTTGGTTGGGTGTCTGACTCTTGGTTTTGGTTCAGGTCATGATCTCAGGGTCCTGGGATTGAGCCCCACATCAGGCTCCATGCTCAGCCTGGAGTCTCTCTCTCCCTCGTACTCTGCCCCCCACACATGTGCTCTTTCTCCCTCTCAAATAAAATCGTTAAAAAAAGAGAGAGAAGAAGTTTTTTGGTTTTTACTAGTGTTTACCACATTACAAGAACAAACTATTTGAAGTTCATATTTAATTTACCAGTACACAGGGGTTCCAGTTTCTCCATATACTAACACTTGTTAATTTTTCCTTTTTTGATAGTATCCATCCTGATTGGCATGAGGTGGTATCTCATTTTAGTTTTGATTTGCATTTTTCTAATGATTAATAATGTTGAGCATCTTTTCATGTGCTTATTGGCCATTTGTATGTCTTCTTTGGAGAAATATTTTTTTTTGCCCATTTTCGAATCAGATTTTTTTTTTGTTGAGTTGTAGAAGTTCTTTATATATTCTGGCTATTTAACCCCTTACCAGATATATAACAGGCAAGTTATATTTTGTTTAGTGCAAGCTATTTAAGATACTAAATATATATGCAGTATATTTTAGGGAGATTTCTACTTACAAAATCAATTAAAATACAGAACTCTCTTTTTTTTTTTTTTTTTAAGATTTTTATTTATTTGACAGAAACACAGCCAGAGAGGGAACACAAAAGCAGGAGGACTGAGAGAGGGAGAAGTAGGCTTCCCGCCGAGCAGGGAGCCCGATGTGGGGCTCGATCCCGGGTCTCCGGGACCATGACCTGAGCCGAAGGCGGTCACTTAACCAACTGAGCCACCCAGGCGCCCCCAGAACTCTATTTCTAAGCTTTAGGGAACCAGCCCATCTCTTCTGAGTTATCAGTTATCTTTGAGTTATCAGTTAAATTCACCTTCAGCTTTACTGTGTGATAAAAGATTGGTAAAAATTCTTTTTTTTTTTTTTAATTTATTTATTTGAGAGAAAGAGAGCACAAGCAAGGGGAGCAGCAGAGGGAGAGGGAGAAGCAGGCTCCCCACTGAGTAGGGAGCCCAGCACAGGGCTCTATCCCAGGACCCTGAGGTCATGACCAGAACCAAAGGCAGATGTTTAACTGACTGAGCCTCCCAGGTGCCCCAAAGATTGGTAGAAATTCTGATATGCATGAACTTGGCACTCATTTATAAGATGTTCAAAAGTACATATGCAGAATTCACTTTTGGGAGCTTTAGTTACATATTTTCAGTCCTTTAAAAATGTATCCTGTTTTCTTATAGGCAACGTTAAATATCATTCATAGTGTTATTCTCTCAGTTCTTGACAAAAACCGGAGGACCAGAGAATTGGAGGAAATTTCACAACAGAAGAATGCCACAAAAGACAATTCACTGGACACAGAGGTGGCTTATTTAATCCATGAAGGCATGTTTATAAGTGATGCATTCAATGAGAGTGAAGTAACACCTATAGCAATTGACACTACCTCTCAAAGAAATGCATCTCCAAATAGTGAGCCCTGCAGCAGTGACTCGGTATCCGAGCCTGAATGTACTACTGATTCTTCATCCAGCAAAGAGCAGACATCATCATCTGCTACTCCAGGAGGTGTGGATATTATGTGAGTATGGTGACTGCTGCCAACTTTGCAAAATTTTGAGTCATCTTCTTAGAGATTTCAGAAAGATTGGTTATTCAGTTTATTGAAAAACCATATGAACTTTGGTATTGGAATTTTAATTTAAAAATTTAATTTTATTAATTTACATCTTTTTGAAAATGCGTGGATTATAAGGAGGTGAGCATTGGAAGTCATCAAAAACTGCAGAATTTTAAGGCTGGAAAGGACCCATTTAAATGCCTTATTTCAGAGAGTATAGTCAACTTTTTTTTTTTTTTAAGATTTTATTTATTTGACAGAGAGAAACACAGCCAGAGAGGGAACACAAGCAGGGGGGAGTGAGAGAGGGAGAAGCAGGCCTCCTGCCGAGCAGAAAGTCTGATGTGGGACTCGATCCCGGGTCTCCGGGATCATGACCTGAGCCGAAGGTAGTCGCTTAACCAACTGAGCCACCCAGGCGCCCCTAGTAAACTTTTTTTAAACTACTTGTGGCAGAACTTGTCCTGGAAATCAGGTCAGCATTATCTTGTTTATTTTTCCTTTTTCTCCTGTGATACCTTTTACTTTGTATATAGTGAAGATCTGTTTGATTTACAGGGGTTTTTTTGGTCAATTTTTTTGTGAATTTCCAAGTGAATCACACCATCTTTCAAATATGACTTTTTAAAATGTCTTATTTTAGGGGCGCCTGGGTGGCTCAGTCGTTAAGCTTCTCCCTCTGCCCCTCTCCACTGCTTGTGCTCTCTCTCTGTCTCAAATAAATAAAATCTTAAAAAAAAAAGGAAAGAAAACATTGGTATGTTATTACCTTCTAATCTGTAGATCCCATTCAGGGATCACCAGTTGTCCCAATTATCTCTTGTATAGAACAAAACAAAGCAAAGCCAATAAAATCTTTCTGATCCAAGATAGTTACATAGTTTGGATTTAGTTATTGTTAAGAATAGGAATTCAGTATGTACTTTTGTCATTTTTTTTAAAAGATTTTATTTATTTGACAGAGAGAGAGAGATCACAAGTAGGCAGAGAGGCAGGCAGAGAGAGAGGAGGAAGCAGACTCCCTGCTGAGCAGAGAGCCCGATGTTGGCCTCGATCCCAGGACCCTGAGATCATGACCTGAGCCGAAAGCAGAGGCTTTAGCCCACTGAGCCACCCAGGAACCCTACTTTTGTCATTTTTATAGAAGTCAGCTTATGTCCCAGGAGTTTATATAGGTTGCAGTTATACCATTAAGTGATACCTCTTGTCCCCACCAAAAAGAAAACCCTGAATTACATATTAATACAAATACTTTTTCTCTGTTCAGGCTAATATTTCACATTTACTGGTTAAGGTGCAGTCTAAAACTATCACAAAAGGTGTAAAAACCTCTATAGCTTAAACAGTGTAGAACTTTGTTTCTCTCACATAATACTTCAGAGGTAGGAAGTCTACAACAAAGAAGGTAGCTCTGCCATCCTCATTTTGTAGCTTCCATCTCTGTCTAAAGAGTCTGTGTCAGCTTTTATTATCAAATCTGCATACCTAGCAGCAGGATGGAGAGCACAAAGAGCTGGTGCCCTCCTTACTTTTTTGTTTTAATTTTTTAATGGGAGTATAATGCACATAGAGGCCAATACATCAGTTGTATGTGTTCACCTCAGTTACCACAAAGTGAATATGCTGGTGTAATCATCATCATATTAAAAAATAGAACATTACCATCTCTCAAGAAGTCCCTCTTGTGACTATATTTTCACTCTTTCCCAAAAGAAACCATGAAAATGGTTGGTTTTTCTTGTTTGTTTGTTTGTTTTTTAAAGATTTTATTTATTTGACAGAAACACAGCCAGAAAAGGAACACAAGCAGTGGGAGTGAGAGAGGGAGAAGCAGGTTTCCCGCTGAGCAGGCAGCCTGATGCGGGTTTTTCTTGTTTTTTAAACTTAATATAAATGAAACCATGAATGGACTCATGTTCTGTTTCAATTCTCTTTCATTCAGTATCACTATGTTTGTGCTATTCCTCTAAGTTGTTGCATATAGAAGTAATTTTATTTCTATTTGTGTACAAAATATTCCACTTTCTGACTATAACACAGTGTATTCTACTATAAACCAAATTTGGGTTGTTTCCATTTTGATTTTTGTGAACATTTCTGTGTCTTTGGTGCACAGCTTATAAGCATTTCTGTTAAATGTGTACCTAAGAATGAATAAGGTATGTGAATGGCCAATTTAGCTGATGACAGTTTCCCAAACAGGATGTACTCGTTTATAATCCCATCAGCAATGGGAAAGAGTTTGTGTCATTCCACATCTTTATTCAGTCTTGGTATTGTCAGTCTTTTACATGTTAGCCATTCCGGTGGATATGTTGCAGGTATATTAGTTATAATTTTTATTTCCCTGATGATTGGTAAGAGTCACTTTCATATATTCATTGGCTGTTTGGATATCCTCTTCTGTGAAGAGCCTATTCAAGTTCTTTGCCCACTTTTCTCTTGGTTTGTATTTTATTTCTTATTGATTTATGGAAGTTCTTTATGTAGTCTCAACACAAGCCTATTGTTGGTTGTCCACAATTATAAATATCTTCTCCTACTCTTATTGGAGTCTTTGATGAACAGAAGCTCCTAACTTTAATATAATCCTGTGATTCATTCTTCTCTTTCATGGTTTGTGCTTTTATTTATTTGTCCTGTTTAAGAAATCTTTCTCTGCCCTAAGGCCTTGATGATATTGTTATGTTATCTTCTAGAAGCTTTGTTGCTACCCTCAACACATTAAGATTTACAAGCCATCTGGAATTGATTTTTGTGTATAGTAGCATGAGTCTGTTTTCTGTTTTTCTATATGATTAACTTTCTGAACTCACATTTACTTCTATATGAAGAGTCTGATGCTCTTTTGATAACAGGTCCTACAGAACTGTTCCTTCCTAGAACAGCAGTCTTTGTGTCCCCTCCAGTACCTAGCACTTAAACACAATAAATGCTTAAGAAATATTAGTTCAGTTGAACTAAATATTAACTATCATTCATATCTCTAAGTAAAAAAAAAGTGCCTCTTTGTCTTGAAATAACATCATTTCCTTTTCCTTCCTTCCTGATGTGTCATCCTAGGCACCTGTGCACAATGTGCCACAGCTGCCACCTTGTACCTAACTAGAGTTGTTTTGTTTTTTTGTGTGTGTGCTGTAGTTTTTGCAGAATTTCCAGTCAGAGTCTGAAATAACTACAGAAAATACTACAGCAGAAGGAGGAAATTTTTTTTTTTTTAAGATTTTATTTATTTATTTGACAGAGGGAGACACAGCAGGAAGTGGAACATTAGTAGAAGGAGTGGGAGAAGGAGAAGCCGGCTTCCTGCTGAGCAGGGAGTCCGATGCGGGGTTTGATCCCAGAACCCTGGGATCATGATGTGAGCTGAAGGCAGACAATGACTGAGCCAACCAGGTGCCCCAGAAAATTATTTTTATACAAGATGAGGGTAAAATATTTGTATTATCTGAGCTTAAGTGATGCTTCACCACACACACACACAAGTGTTTGATACATCACAGAATTTTTCATCAAATGTGAATTTTACAGCTTTAAGTTTTTTACTGGTATGCTACCCATCAAGGACTATATATTTAAAATTTTCCTGCTTAATCTCTTTATCATTTTCAGGGTCAATGAAGACATGAAATTATCTGATTTAGAGCTAGAAAAACTGGCAAATAATATCCAGGAGTTATTGTATAGTGCCTCAGATATATGTCATGATCGAGCTGTCAAATTTCTTATGTCAAGAGCAAAGGTTAGTTGTTTGATAAAGCTTTAGATATTTTATATCTATTATTTTGAAGATCTAGAATCATATCCTTGCTTATGGCCCTATGTTCCTCATAATGCATATTACATTTTTAATAATAAGGTTAATAGTGCTGATGTGGCCTATTGGGAAGATGTTGAAATGTAAAATAATTCAGATAAAAGAAATAGGATTTATTATTATTTAAAAAGATTAAAAGAATAATTTTGAGATTTAATGCCTTAATAATTAATTTGAAGTTAATATGCGATTTTATATATGTATATATACATATGTGTGTGTATAACTAGCCACCATATTAATAAAAGTAGTTGGAATCCAATATTGTGAAAAGTTTATAGTATGACCTGAATTTATTTGAGCTACTGTATTATAAAGGGGTCAGTGTAAAATTTAGACATTTTAAGATTTTTATGCTCAATTTCTGGGACTGAAGTATTGAGAAACTTCATTAAAAATGATTTTAAGGTAATATTTATGAATTAACTTATTAAAATAATGTAATTAACATGTTAAACTGGTTGGTTTTATAACTTATTTGTATTTGGTGTTATACCTAATTCTCTGTCACTATTTCTGTGTTATCTTTAAAATTTAGGATGGTTTTCTTGAGAAGCTAAATTCCATGGAATTCATAACACTTTCTAGATTAATGGAAACATTCATTTTAGATACTGAACTGATCTGTGGAAGAAAAAGTACATCATTACTTGGAGCACTTCAGAGCCAAGCTAATAAATTTGTAAACAGGTTTCATGAAGAGAGAAAAACTAAGCTCAGGTATCATTACCATGTTCATTCTGTTCTTCAGTTTTTTTTCACTTTTCTTTACAAAACATGATTATATTTAATTGATTAGCTCACCAGAACCCCTTGAAAACTTTTTTCTTTTTCATTAAAGGCAGATCGTGGAATTAAAATCAGTCTCTTGGCTTTTCAAAGTGGAATTAGAATGTTTATTTTCATTAAAGTACTCATCAGAAAGAACCTCAATAGATTGACTTTTCCTTTCCCACTCAACATGAGGTTAATTATATTTCACTATTCTTCTTGGTTAGGCTAAGAAATATAAAAAGAACAATATTTTCTGAAAATACTCATGCTGAATGATATGAAGGATTTCAATTTGTTAAGGTGTACATTTATTTAAAAAATCTTAATACTAACAACAGCTAGTGGCCATTACTGTGTAAAAAGTCAGTGCCTAGTATTTCATGAGCTCTACTTGAATTTAACCAAGAAACATGTAGTGTCTTTATTATTACTAAAAGATACAAGAAAAGTCTTATGTACTCACTCAGATCTTTCTTTTATTTTCAACCAAAGAAGATGGTTTTGAAATATTGTTAAAATTTATCTACCTTTTTTTTTTTTTCCTCCCTTTTGAATAGCCTCCTCTTAGACAATGAGCGCTGGAAGCAAGCTGATGTTCCGGCAGAATTTCAGGATCTTGTTGATTCTATATCAGATGGAAAGATTGCTTTACCTGAAAAAAAGTCGGGGGGTATGTGTATTTTTTGACATACTTTCTTCCAATTTTATACCCTTATTCATTTTGTGGGAATGCTTAACATTTCTTTAATTGACAGTGCCTCTTGAAAAGCCTAGAACTAATAATGCCAGCTTAGTTAGTAAGTAATTGACTGGAAAAGTTATCTGTGGTAATTTGTAATAATAATTTCAGGTTTTTATTGAATGTTAACCATATGCCACACACTGGACCAGATGCTTTTACATGCATTATTCTAGTTTATCCACACAATAATTTATGATGAAAATGCTGTTGTTAACCTTATTTAACAGTGAGGAGGCATAAGGCTTCCAGGGATTAAGGAATTTTGTACAAATGATGAGCTGAGATTTGAAGCAACCAGAGTTCACCACCGAAAAGGGAGGGGAAAAAAAAAAGAAAACGGAGAGGAGGAAGCAAGAAAAGACACCCCTGCCAGAGCGGGGCCCGGTGATAGGATTTATATGGTACAAAGCTGTTACAGGGTAAGGAAAGGGTTATCAAGGGTGAATGAAGAGGTCAAAAGCAAAGCCCAACCTATATGACCCCCAAGACCAGTACTTATATAATATAGAAGTAAACACAGTTACACAGGCACACTGACAAACTAGAGTGGGAAGGTGAGGGCAGACATGCCTTGTGGGCAAGGAATGCGTTTCAGACGCTGCAGAGTTTATCTTGCTGTTATTGTTGGAGGAGCCCACTTTCAAATGATATAGGGGGATTGGAACTGGTTGTATATAGGAGTAGTATTGAATAGGGATGTGGGATTGACTTGGAGCTTGTATCTACATGTACACGTAAAAGAGAGAATAAAGGAAAGAGGAGAGAAGAAAGGGAGAAACAGAGAGCTAACAGGGAAACAAGAGGGAACAACAAAAGCAGAAAATAACAGGGTTGTGTTTGAATTTCAGGGTAAAAAAGAGAAAGAAAAAAGAAAAAAAATAAAAAAGAATAAGAAAAAAATATATAAAAAAAGTAAAAAATGTTATGGGGTGTTGTATTGGGTATCACGTTGTGATAAGAAGGGGGATAAAAATTGAAAGAAGAAAAACCGTGAGAATGTAATTTTAAGCTTAAAGTGGAAGCTTTAAAAGTAAAACTAGAAAAAAGTTTAAAAAAGTAAATGAGGTGGAAAACTTTATCAATGAGTTGTAGAGTTTTTGG